>OW052249.1:20178347-20390847 GCA_932526585.2 Philonthus cognatus | reverse complement strand
ATCGCGCCATGTTACAAAATGTAGATGTTTCATGGAATAAGTTTCACCATAGACTAAACAGCAAACTATTTTTATGTTTAAAAATCATCCACCCTCGCCGCTCTTATGTAAACATTTCAATGAGAGTGGAGATAAAGTGAAGTGTGAACCTAATAAGGAAAAATATTAAATTTCATTAACACGTTTAGAAAATATTCGGAATTTAGTCAGCAATGGGTACTTATGAAAACGATATAACATAGACATAATTCTTCACAATCTGACCCACTTTTCTCTGGATGGTGTAATTCGATTTCCAAATCGTTTAAAAACTACCAATCTATGTGGAATCTCTCTTAAAATACGCAATGTGCGCGTATACCAGATACCACAAACATGTGGCCTATTATTATTAATTATTTTTAATAATTATTTGTGAGCTATCTACTAAAGGTATGGTAATTTCAAATGTAGGTATTGTTTATTTAAACGCTGCCCCTTATGTGGTAGAGAGCCTGTACAGTAGTTCGTTTACATGCTGTATATGTGCGAAAATCATTTACATAGATGATAAATAACAGTGGTCCTAGAATAGATCCTTGGGGAACACCATTATTAGTAGGTAAATTTTTCGATGTTTTTCCATTAACCAAGGCAACTTGGAATCTTTCTAAAAGATACGATTTAATTAATTCGGTGGCGTTTTGATCGAAGCCGTAGCATTTTAACTTGCGAATAACGATATCATGATTTAAGCAATAGAACGCTTTCGATAGATCCAAAAAGCTGGCAGAGCTGGGCGACCCTCGACAAATTTTCTACGCGGGGCTTTTTCTAAACTCGAAATTTTACTTCATGCTTAGTCTGGGAGTGGACCGTCAAGATTTTTTACATGTCGAGATTTTCGATATTTCTGGATTTTTGTCGGATTTTGTTATTATATTAAATGCAACTTTAATATTAAATAAATTCAGTTTTTCTTAGGAATAGAATATTCACCTATTTAAAGCCGAGCAAATTATAAAGTTAACTCTAAAAGTTAATTTTAGGTAAAATTTTGCATCTTTTTCTATGATTTCAATTTATTTTTATTTATTTTTATTTATTTCAGAAAATGAATGATTTATTATATTAAATACGTCGATTTTATAAAAGAGTTAAATTTAAAGTTCAAACGAGTGTTGTCCACTTCCAGACTAAGCATGAAGTAAAATTTCGAGTTTAGAAAAGCCACGCATAGAAAATTTGTCGTGGGTCGCGCCGCGACCCGAGACAAATTTTCGCGAGGCTTTTCTAAACTCGAAATTTTACTTCATGCGCCACGCGTATAAAACACTGATTTAAAGTTAAGTTAAAAATGCACTGAAAACCAACCCAACTTCGATATCTTTTAAAAATTTGATATTGTCTTTCCTATCCATGCTGTAAACCTTCAGATATTCGTTGTTTTCTTGTAAAAAAACTTCGATTCCCTGTAGTCCTTCGGTCTCCGACGACCATGATTAATCCTTCGAGCTGTAGCCTTTGTAAAATGGTAATTAAATTAGTAATCTAGAGTGATCCTTCAATTTAAAACTTCTAAGAACGAGTGTTGTCCACTCCCAGACTAAGCATGAAGTAAAATTTCGAGTTCAGAAAAGCCCCGCGTAGAAAATTTGTCGAGGGTCGCGCAGCGACCCTCGACAAATTTTCTACGCGGGGCTTTTCTGAACTCGAAATTTTACTTCATGCGCCACGCGTATAAAACACTGATTTCAAGAAAAGTTAAAAATATATTATTAAGGTTGCAAATTTTTCATGGCTAAGTAACCAAATATGCATTCACAAATATTTGAATTATTCGAAAATTTAAATATTTATATTCAAATATGAATAATTTTGTGATTTAAATATTCATATTAGAATATTTAACTATTTGAATTAATCGAATTCGAATCCCAGCCTTAATAGCGATGATTCGAATTATTTGGGAGGATTTGAATCCGTGTATGAGGATTCGAATCCTTTTATAAGGATTCGAATCATCTATGTCTGGATTTGATTTTAAAAAATGTAACGAATCCGTTTTCACTAAAGTATTCGAATACCTCTTTTGAATCCTCTAATAGGATTCGAATCCGAGAATCGAATCCTGAATGATTCGAATCCTGCCCAGCTCTGAAAGCTGGTCATGCAAACGGAACCATTTTCCAGGGATTGCAGTATATTCGTATATTCGATGAGACAGAGAATTGCATCAGCTGTAAATATTTTGCTTATAAATCCAAACTAATATTTATTTAGTAAGATATTATTTTCTAAGTACCTGGAAAGTTGTAAAAACATTACCGTTTCCATGACTTTAGAGAAGACAGGCAGAATGTATTTTGGCCTATAATTATTTGGGGTAGATTTATCACCCTTTTTTAAAACTGGTATTACAGATGCAATTTTCATGTCTTTTGGAAATGTACCACATATTAAACATGAGTTAATATTGTTGGTTAATGGCAGAGCTGGGCAGGATTCGAATCATTCAGGATTCGAATCCTTTTAGAGGATTCAAAAGAGGCATTCGAATACTTTAGTTAAACTGGATTCGTGATCCGAATTCGTTTTTTTTAAGAGGATTCGTATTCGAATCCAAATGCGGGTAATTCGAATCCTTATAAAAGGATTCGAATATTCATAAAAGAATTCGAATATTTATAAAAGGATTCGAATACTTACAAAAGGATTCTAATACTTACAAAAGGATTCGAATATTTATAAAAGAATTCGAATACTTACAAAAGGATTCGAATCGTCAAATATAATTCGAATTAATTTGGAGGATTAACATGAAAAATTTGTTTTGTGTATTTTAAAATTTCTCCTTAAATCACTGTTTTATACGCGTGGCGCATGACCCTCGACAAATTTTCTACGCGGGGCTTTTCTAAACTCGACATTTTACTTCATGCTTAGTCTGGGAGTGGAAACGCTCGTTTGAAACTTCAAATTGAATGCTTTGATAAGAGCATTAAATGACTGAAAATGTTTTTAAAGATAATAACCTTGTTTTCAAAATGTTGTTTAATATTATTTGAAGTAAAACTGGCATGGTAGCCACAATCTGAAATGTGAAATTTTTCCGACATTTCCCTGACTCAAGAATTTTTTCCCTGACCCTTTAATATAACTTTCTTCTGTGGAAACCCTATTTTGATAGATTGTTTTCATTGTTATTGTCAATATTCAAATTGGTTTTATAAATTTTTACGAGTTTTGTAATTTTTATGTTGCCTGTTGATTTTGAAAAATTCAATAATACCATATGGCTTTTTTATTAGTGTTTTGCTCAATTTGAATAAAATTCCATGACTTTTATCTGACTTTTCCGGTTTTAATGATATTCAGTGAATTTTTTATTTACGTAATTTTCAGGCATTTGTCGATTTTATAATAGAGTTTAATTTGAAGTTTTGAACGAGTGATTCCACTCCCAGGTTAAGCATGAAGTAAAATTTCGAGTTTAGAAAAGCCTGAAAAAAATGTTCAGGCTTTTCGAATCTCGAAATTTTACTTCATGCGGAACGCGTAGAAAACACTGATTTGAAGTAAAGTTCAAAAACACACAAATACATCTTTAATCAGAGTAACGCGGAATCAGGTATTTAGTCTGTTATCAACGATGTTCAGTGTTAATAATAAATAATTAGATTTTTAATATTTTTGATAAAACAACTGGTAACGATATTTATATGTTAATGGTTGCAAAAAATAATATAATTTAATTTATTATTAGAGGATTTGTATTAATGATTCGAAACAACAGGATTTGAATCTTTGATTCGAATCATATTTGTCTCTTACGAATCCTTTATTCGAGTATTCGTGATTCGAATCATATTAGGTGATTCGGATTCGTGATTCGAATCCTTTTTACGAGGATTGGTCCCAGCTCTGGTTAATGGTTGTACCATCGTGTTTTTACAGGCCTTAAGAGTATCCACAGTTATTCCAAAATAATCTTTCGTTCTGGTGTTTTTTAATGAACAAATTACATCTCTTATTTTGACTTCTGATATTGGTTGGAAAGAAAAGGTGCAATTAGTATTTTCCACAAAATTTACTACTTGGTGGTATCGATTTTAGAATATTGTTAACTGATTCTATAAAAATTAGATTAAAATCGTCTGGTGGTACGACATGGTGTGTTCGGTAGTATTTATCAGTTTAGTATTTGACTTAATAACTTGCCACATAGCTAGAGCTGGGAATTTTGATGTTCGACGTATTCGACTGTTCGAATTTCAAAATATTCGACTAGTCGACTTATTCGACTATTATTCGAAAATATTCGAACCGATTAAAATATTCGAACAGATTAAAATATTCGAACCGATTAAAGTATCCGATCCGATTAAAATATTCGAACCGATTAAAATATCTGAACCGATTAAAATATTCGGACCGATTAAAATATCTGAACCGATTAAAATATTCGGACCGATTAAAATATCCGGACCAATTAAAATATTCGGACCGATTAAAATATTCGAACCGACTAAAATATTCGAACCGATTAAAATATTCGAACCGATTAAAATATTCGAACCGATTAAATTATTCCAAACCGATTAATAATCGGTTAGTCGAATAAACAGTGTATTCGAAGAAATTGTTTATTCGACTATTCGAACATCTGATAATCGAATATTCGACTTATTCGACTATTTTGCCCAGCCCTACACATAGCTCTACTTTTGTTATTCGATTTTTGTACGAAACTCGTGTTTACTGTAATTTTGGCTTTTTTTAATGCAGTTCTGTAAAATATAGTATAACTTTTTAAAGTTTCTTGAAGATGCAGTGTTTTATAAAGATTGTATACTTCACTAATAAATTCAAGGTGATCTCTTATCTCGTGAAGAATAAAATTACCGGAGTACTGTGGGTGAACCACAGTACTCCGGTAATTTTATTTTTTTTAAAATAACTTTTTTGAGTGGAAAACATATATTGAAGTTAAATATTCAAGCAATAGTTTATATTTTAATTTTAACTGAGGATTCGTAGAATTGGAAATATAGTTCCAATCAATGACTGAGAGTTTTTGATATAGATTGTTTTTACCAGCTTCTGCAATAGGCTGAAATATTTTCTTAGCAGGAGGATCGCTTTGTAGGAAATGTTTAGGCATCTCAAATGTTAAGTTCACACCTACGTGATTAGAAGTTAGAATAAAATTGGTTGTGGCTTCTAGTATTCTGTTATCTCGTATATTTGAAAAATTATTATCTATAATGTTTGTTCCTCTTGTCGCGACTACTATTATTTAGGAATAAACAATTTTCTATTTGTAATACAAAAATAGTTTTCTTTCTTTACCTTTTTTTTCGCAGCCAAGACAATAAACACTATTATTATTATTATTCTAAAACTTTTTAATTATTGTAATAAAAATGACCTTGACCTCAATATTAAAAAGTGTAAGCACACACCATTTTCTAGCAGAGCTGGGCAGGATTCGCATCATTCAGGATTCGATTCCCGGATTCGAATCATTTTAGAGGATTCAAAAGAGATATTCGAATACTTTAGTGAAAACGGATTCATGATCCGGATTCGTTACATTTTTATAAAAGGATTCGTATTCGAATCCAGACGTAGATGGTTCGAATCCCTATAAAAGGATTCGAATTCTTATAAAAGGATTCGAATCCTTATAAAAGGATTCGAATCCTTATAAAAGGATTCGAATCCATATAAAATGATTCGAATTCTTATAAAAGGATTCGAATCCTTATAAAAGGATTCGAATCCTTATAAAAGGATTCGAGTCCTCATACACGGATTCAAATCCTCCCAAATAATTCGAATCATCGCTATCAAGGCTGGGATTTGAATTCTATTAATTCAAATAGTTAAATATTCTAATATGAATATTTAAACCACTAAATTATTCATATTTGAATACAAATATTAAAATTTTCGAATAATTCAAATATTTACGAATGCATATTTGGTTACTTAACCATTAAACATTTCCAACCTTAATAGTATATTTTTAACTTCACTTGAAATCAGTGTTTTATACGCGTGGCGCATGAAGTAAAATTTCGAGTTTAGAAAAGCCCCGTGAAAATTTGTCTCGGGTCGCTGCGCGACCCTCGACAAATTTTCTACGCGGGGCTTTTCTAAACTCGAAATTTTACTTCATGCTTAGTCTGGGAGTGGGCAACACTCGTTTGAACTTTTTTTTTTATAAAATTGACGTATGTAATATAATAAATCATTCGTTAAAATCATAGAAAAAGATGCAAAATTTTATTTAAAACTAACTTTTATAGTTACCTTTATAATTTTCTCGGCTCTTAATAGGTGAATATTCTATTCCAAAGAAAAACCGTATTTATTTAACATTAAAGTTGCATTTAATATAATAACAAACTGTGAATAAATCGACAAAAATCTAGAAATATCGAAAATCTCGACATGTAGAAAATCTTGACGGTCCACTCCCAGACTAAGCATGAAGTAAAATTTCGAGTTTAGAAAAGCCCCGCGTAGAAAATTTGTCGAGGGTCGCGCAGCGACCCGAGACAAATTTTCACGGGGCTTTTCTAAACTCGAAATTTTACTTCATGCGCCACGCGTATAAAACACTGATTTAAAATGAAGTTCAATAACAGATATATCATCATTAATTAAAATCATTATTTAATCAGATATTTAGCCGGTAATTGAACATTTTTGTTATTAGAAACTGGTGGAATATAATGTTACTGGTTGCAAATAATAGATTCAAATTTATTTTTAAAGGATTTGTATCCGTGATTCAACAATGAAGATTCGAATCTTTGATTCGAATCATATTTTTCACTTCCGAATCCTTTATTCGAGTATTCGTGACTCGAATCATATTAGGTGATACGGATTCGTGATTCGAATCCTGTTTTTGAGGATTCATCCCAGCTCTGTTTTCTAGAAGAACCAACAATTTTAGTTGCGTATATAATATTAATGATTGGACTCTCGATGAGGCTGATTGCATTAACGATTTGGAAATATTATTTGATAACAAATTAAACGTTAAACAACACATTGATGTTATTACTAGAAAATGAATGAGGACACTTGGATTCATATCTAGGAACTGTTATATGTTTAACATCTCAACTATCAAGAGCTTGTATTGTACCCTATTAAGATCAAAACTTGGATACGACAGTATTATTCGGTCCCCCTCTTACGTAACTCACATTAATAAAGTAAAAACTGTACAAAAGCCATTTTTTAAAATATCGTATACTAATGATAAAACTTTTTATAATAATAATACTTTCTATCTATTTTAGATGGTGGAGAGCAAAAATGCGGCGAAAACGAATATTACACGCCTCCGGGGCAATGCGCAGAATGTCGAGTTAATTGTGGCAGTTATGAAATTCCCTGCAGGACGAGAGAATGCAGAAGTGGATGTCAATGTTATGTGGGTTACAAAAGAGATGCAAATGGCGTTTGTCAAAATACTCATCCGTGTGGAATACTACCACCAGGAGCAGTCAATTGATTTTTTTCTAAATGTCAATGTGATGTGAAATAAAATATTATTTACTTCTGTTGTAATTATTATTTTTCATTATTAATAATATCTTCATTTCTCCAACCTAACATAACTTGAAATAGCCCGTGTAATTAAGAGTTAAACATTTTTGTTTTCGTATAAATGCTATTTTTTAAGTATTCATAGAATTACTTTAAAATGTCCAAAGTTGTGCAATATTATTATTACTTTTTATATAATTAAAGTGCGATTCATTTCTAATATTTTAATATCATAAATAAAAGTACACGTGTATAACTAATACTAAAACTTAAAGTCGTCATTTAAGCACTTTGAATGTGTAAATACGAAATTTATTTTCACTAAACTAAAACGTAATTGTATTCCTTTGTTCACTTTTATTTTTTTATGCTAGATGTACATTTCGGATACTGTGTACCCATTATCAATAGTTATCAATAGTAACTGTTGCTAACGGGTACATATAGGGTTTTCCATTAAAAGGCCCTATAGTAATTATTTCTTCTTCTACGTAATTTATGGCCTCGGCTACTAGGCCCTGTTGACCAGTCTCAGTAATTTTATATAGTTTAATAAATAGTTAAATAAATAGAGTTTCGTTATCCCCGAGGAAAGGAAAGGGATTTACGAGAAATACACACGTAGTTGCAAGGATAGGTTAAAATGAACGGATTGTCAGGATATAGGTGATTGTAAAGGATGAAATAGAGAGGATGAAAAAGGATTTGTATAACAACCATGTCTGGGTCAAACGCGAGCAGGGATGGAACGCACAACTCACGATCGACGTCCGCTCTGTTCGGGGTCCAGAACGGAACTCTAGTAATTATTTAAAAACAATATTTTTTTTATGAAATAGTACCAACATATTTATTTTAAAACAATGTACAAACTCCACGATTAGTTGTGAAAAAATATATCTGGTAAATGGCCACCTCGGCTTCTTCTGCAAATGGCTATTCTTTTGAAAAAGTTTTGCATCATATTTTAGCATTATAACCTTGGCTCTTATTTCACCAATAACCGCTCGAATATTTTCTTTGAATTGCGGTAATGGCGATACAAGTACGAACTGGCAATTTTTCATTAGTAATTTGTTAATTTTGCTCAAATTTAGTAATAAGTTTCACAAAGGCACGACGAGAAGGTGATTCATACGAACGCTGCGATCTGTCTAGGCGAAATTTTCACCATATTGATAATGCATTTTCACTATTTCTATACGTTGTTGGAGCGTTTATCATTCCATTTTCTCAAATTGTCCACTTTCACTTAAAAAAGTGTGAAACAATCACAGCCCTCTATTTAACAGTTTAAAAATGCCAGCGAATTTAAAATGGGACCACTTAATGGAAAACTCTTTAGTACCCGAAATGTACATCTAGCATAGACAAATAAAAGTGAAGAAAGGAATATAACGGAGATGGAATCACTCACGATTCGAATCCTGGATTCGAATCTTTTTAGAGGATTCAAAAGAGGTATTCGAATACTTCAGTTAAACTGGAGTCGTGATCCGGATTCGTTACATTTTTATAAGAGGATTCGTATTCGAATCCAAATACGGATGATTCGAATCCTTGTAAAAGGACTCGAATATTTATAAAAGGATTCGAATACTTGCAAAAGGATTCGAATACTTACAAAAAGAATCGAATACCTACGGATTTCAATCATCAAAAATAATTCGAATGAATTGTGAGGATGCTAGGATGCGCACAAACAAAATATTTATTTTTGTTTGTGTGCTTTTAACCTTTACGTTAAATCAGTGTTTTATACGCGTGGCGCATGAAGTAAAATTTCGAATTTAGAAAAGCCCCGTGAACATTTTCTACGCGGGGCTTTTCTAAACTCGAAATTTTACTTCATGCTTAGTCCGGGAGTGGAAACACTCATTACAAGCTTCCAATTATATGAGTTGATAAAAACATCAAATGAGTGAAAATCTATTTAAAAAAAATAATATAGTTTTCAAATATTATTATTAAGTAAAACTTACATGGCCATAATTGAAATGTTAAATTTTCTCGACATTTCCTAGGTTCGAGAATTTTTTTCTTTAGCATTTTAATGACATTTCTTTATCATCCTTAAATTTGTCAGTATTGACAAATTTAAGTTAATTTTAATGATGTTTTAGAATTTTAACGTTTTTTTTTTAATAATTATTATTTATATAATATTAAATTTAGAAGATTTCTGACGTTTCCAGTTTATTTTACCAATTAAAATGTTGATCATTTTTATTATTATTCCCATTATACATTATACATATTTATAGAATTTGTTATTGTCTAAATTTATATAATTTATAATCTGATTAATAATGATAATTGTTGTAATAGGTCAGTAGGGGTCATGTGCAAATATTATTTTTGACGAAATTAAATTAAAATATTAATACAAAAATCACCCAAGAAAATAATAAAGAAAAATCAACATCCAGTAAATACGAGAATAACATTAGTCGATCAAAATTTTTTATGTGAAAGAAATAACAAATGCAGCATCGCCTTAAAATAATAAACAAGTACCGGCGCCTGGAGAAATGCTAAGCCATACAGAAAGATTCACTTCAGGGTTTAACGAACGCAAACACAACAAGTGTGCAAAGTCAGGGAAATTACGTTGACGTCAGAGAGGGAAGGGTTTTGTAACCATATAGAGTAGTAGACAAAATGTAAGCAACAAAATTTGGGGAGGGGAGAATTTTGAGAGCAGCAAAGAAACAATTCTAAAACTCAGTTAGTTTTGGGACCGGGACGGGGATAGTCAGTATTTGAATGTAAATGGGGACAGTTGAGAATAGGAAGTTTCAGTGGGATGTGAGTTAGTATTGCGCTAAGTGTCCTACTAACTAACCACACAAATGAGGGATGTATGGTGGTTGATCTGTTAGGCCGAATTGAGCGAGAAAACGAGGTATGTCCTACTAACTAATCGAAACAGTCGATTGATGTGTTAGGCCAATCCGAGTTAGTATTGCGCTAAGTGTCCTACTAACTATCCACAAGAAAAAAATAATTCGATTATGAGTGGAACGAGGTGAAAGGTCGTTCCGCTCATTAATCGGAAATGAGATTGTCCCACTAACTAATCGCAAGTGTGTCGAGTGTGTGATGCTAACTTCGAGATAGTTTTTGTGGGTTTCCCATCTCGTAATGCGAATGCAGGGGTTAGTTAATTTTGCTCCCACAAGTAGAGTCATACATTTTTTTTTGAGTTTAACTAAATGCACATGACTTCTAAGCATAAACGTTGGATAATATATTTTGTGAATATAAATAATATAAGATATATCAATTCATTAGAAATGTCATGAAAGGTCAATAAACTTTGCATACGTTAAGCTCATATCCTGTTTTATTTATTGTCCACACATCCTCCTAGTCAAATTAAAAGGGAATAAAGACACAGTATTTACGATAATGCATATTGACACAAACAACGAACCTGGTAAATCAATAAAAGGGTTACTACATACACAACACAACGTAAACAATAATACAAATTATAAATTTGTATAATACCTAGGGTCGAATCATTACATTGTCAACATTTAAAATAAATAATGACAACAATTAATATTTTCAACGCTAACAAAACTGATTGATAAAATAAACTAGAAAGAGGATTCTTGAAAATTGAACATTGCAAAATTATTATTTAATTTTATCGACTCATAATTTTCGATAATTGTAATATTTTTTTTTAGAATGAAATTTACGTAATTAATTAAATCTGACGAAAATACACTAACGAATAATTTGGATGAATTTACATATAAATTAATAAACTTTGACTGGTTGCAATCTAAATTTAAATATCTGGACTGGATTTTCCAAAATGTCAAATAAAAGTTTGAATTTCGTAAAAATACAATCAACATGATATTTATAAAACTTACTTGAAAAAAAAATTATTAAGGAAAATTCTAATTCTCTAATTATTGACGGTATTAGTATTTTCTTATGATTTCCTATTATTCTGCGAATATTAATTTTTTTTATTGTTCAATGGTTCTTGTTAAATGTCAATAATTTTTATATTTTTCATAATTTCTGTATATTTTGTTACTTTTCATTTATTTAAAACGCTTTTTTTGATTAAAACTCCATGACTTTTCTCCGGTTTTAAGGATATTCTGTGAATTTTTCTTTTACGTAATTTTCAGGCTTTCGCTGATTTGCTACAAGAGTTCAATTTGAAGTTTTAAAGAAGTGATTCCACTCCAAGACTAAGCATGAAGTAGAATTTCGAGTTTAGAAAAGCCCCGTGAAAATTTGTCGAGGGTGCGCAGCGACCCGAGACAAATTTTCTGGGCTTTTCTAAACTCGAAATTTTACTTCATGCGCCACGCGTATACAACACTGATTCTGAGTGAAGTTCAAAAACACGCAATTACAACTTTAATCAGAGTAACACGGAATCAGATATTTAGTCTGTTATCTACGATAATAAATAATTAGGTCTTGAATATTTTTGTTAAAACAACTGATAGTGATATTAAAATGTAAATGGTTAATGTACTAAAATCAAATTTATTTTTAACGGACTTGTATTCGTGATTCGAAAAAACAGTATTCGAATCTTTGATTCGAATCATATTTATTTCGAATCATGAATACTTGAATAATGGATTCTTAAGAAATAGTTTATTCGAGAAAAAACAAACTTTTATATCTAACAATTTAAATCTTCAGGTAACTCAAATAACTACATTCTTATTTCTTAAGAATCCATTATTCAAGTATTCATCATATCATATCATATTAGGTGATTCGGATTCGGATTCGGATTCGGATTCGTAATTCGAATCTTTTTTTCAAGGATTCGTCCCAGCTCTGGAATATAACTACGTTTTAATTAAGTGACTTTAAATCTTCAGGTAACTCAAATAACTACAGAAATTTATATTGTTAGATATAAAAGTTTGTTTTTGCTCGAATAATTTCTCTGGCATCAAATAGAAAATATACTATTTAAATTGTATTTTTTATATTTAAAGTTCTGCAAACTACTTAAACATTACTAACCAAAAACGATCGATCAATCCCCTTATATCTTCACGTCCAGGTACTAGGCTTCGAAGCCAGGCCCAATAATTTCGCAGAAAATGATAGTTAGGTGCATTAAAAATAGGCACAAAATCCATTGCTTTCCAAACATTGATGAAAACCAAAGTGCAGTTTTACACACACACTCACACACATATTAATATTATATTTCCCTTGGTTGGCTATACATCCCTCCGGCTTCGCCGTCGGGATGTAACTAGCCGACCTCGGTAAATAATCTCTTCATATTTCCCGAGATGTAATAATAATTATAAATAACGTATTGGATTCAAAAATCCACGTTCACACTTTGGATATTTCACCTCGACTGAATAAAATTGTAATGTTTTTTCGTATTATTGTGGAGATGATGGGCACACAAAAAACGTAGACGCAGAGCTTTGTTTAAAATCAATACGAATCGTATTTATAATTTGATTCCGGGCTCTTATTTTTGTTACCTCTAGAATGTGTTCGTTTTCTGTCTAAAAGAATACAATTAGAAAATTAAATACAGAACGATTTGATTCAATCCAGGTCAAATAATGGAAATATTTAAACGTGATTTCATTGAAAATTGATGTTTTTAAAGTAGTAACGATTTACATGCTCATAATTACAGTGATTGTGTTTGTATTTGTGTCCACAGGATCGTGTATATAAGAAAAAAAGAGAAAATCATTAGAGGTGGAATTCACATAAAGACAATTTATCATGAAGAAAAATTGAGTTTGTCAATTAGTTTGCAGAATATTTACAAAATATAAAAACGAATTAAAATTAATATCGACTTTCTGCAAAATGTTTGTCCAAATATTCATTGAAACAACTACTTCTCGAGCTAATACCCCAACAGATATTAAATTATACAATGAATATTTGAGTTACACGACAGCACTGCTGTTCTATGCATAATTTATATGCAAAATGCAACATCAGCTCAAATTATTCTCTAACCAAACTAAATGAAACAAAAGGAAATTGAAATAAATTGAAAAAATTACAAGGAATGAATTTTAATTGTCTTAAGAGGTGGAATTAGTAAAATTTATCTGCATAAATTCAGGTTAGTCGTGTTAACAATTTAAAATTACATTCAAGATAACTGTATGTTTTTGAGTTTACGTGAAGTGATTTTTACACTAAAAAAGACTGTTATTCCTTACTTCACTTTTTATTTGTATCGTTAGATGTACATTTCGAGACACAAGGTGCTCATTATCAATAACCAACTGAGTTTGTTATTGATAATGAGCACATTGTGTCTCGAAATGTACATCTAACGAAACAAATAAAAAGTGAAGTAAGAAATAACAGTCCTTTTTGGTGTATATTTAAGATGCATACAAGAATTATTTCTATTAAGTATACATTTAAGTTGGTGATAATAATACAACCTCTATCATTGTTGTTAAGTTTTTCCTTGTAATAAGGCTTTGGCCTGTGGGAAATAAATAAATTAATAAATAGTAAATAAGATTACATTTCCAAGAACGAATTTTTCCATTTGTTCGAATTAATCAAAATAATCATTTATAAAATTAATGAACATAGGATCAAGCATGGGCAGTATATTTTGAATTTAAGAATATGTCAGTTTAGAAAAGTCTGAAAATTTGGATTGGTCGCTTCGCGAAGCAGGCTTTTCTAAACTCAAAATTTTACTTTATGTTAAATTTAGGATTGGAAACACTCGTTAGAAGCTTCAATTAAAATCTTTGATAAAAACAACGCTTGTGTGAATATTTACATCGAAAAATCGTGATATGTATACTTAAAAGAAAAATGCCCTGCATCATATAAATGTATTTATGTATTAAAATACAATTGATTTATCCTATTCTGAAATACCAGTATGGTTATAAAATTTTATTCTAAAAATCTGATTCTATTGTAATAAAACAATAATGCCATTATATATCAAAAATAAAAATAAGAATGAGAATTCATGATTAATGTAGTTGTATGAGTTACGTGAAGGTTTTAAGTCACTTAATTAAACACAGTTATATTCCTTTCTTCACTTTTATTTTTCTTGCTAGATGTACATTTCGGGTACTAAGTACCCATTATCAATAGGTAACTGAATAAAAACCGATAAATGTTTATAATATATACCTACTCGGATTAGGCGGAAAATCCAAAAAAGTAATTTGAATTTTGAAACGAATGCGGTATCTTGGAAATGGGGGTGTTGGGGATTATTTGGCTTCGGACTTGGGAGGGTTCACAATGATGTTAATGAGGGTTATCTGTAGAGTAATACATTTAATAAGGGGTTCATTATTGGGCTTAAATCGAAATTTTGTAGTTCTGTCTTATTATTCATCATTTCTATCGCTTTCAACATGTTTAATTGATAACTGCTGGATTGTTTCGAGTTTACGTGAAGTGATTAATCACAAATAGAAAGAATGTTATTCCTTACTTCACTTTTTATTTTTATGTTAGATGTACATTTCGAGACACAAGGTGCTCATTATTAATAACAAACTAAATTCTTAAAACTATGTGCTCAGTATATATAGTTGTCGGGTTATCGGAAAAACCAAAAAGTAATTAAACCTATTGTTAGCGGCTAAAGGTTCGAAATGGGTGTCGGTGTCATTACATTATCTGCGTGGTGGGACGGCGCGGGCGGCTTATGGATCCGGGAAGGTGGTCGGTAGGATTACATTCACTTTAAAAGACGGACCCTACATAAAACAAACAAAAAATCCAATCAACATTTATAACAATAGATTAAATAGTTTACTGAATTATTCGAAAGATTTGATAGACGATAGACTTAAATTTAAACTCAAAGTTAAAAACCCATCACTCCCCAAATTGTATTGTTTACCGAAAATTCACAAACCCGGCGATAAATGGAGACCCATTGTTTCAAATATTAATTCTCCTACGTATTTTTTAGCTAAATGGTTGGTAAACGAATATAAAAACCTTAAAATTAGTAATGATTTGTCAGTTCAAAACTCATTTCACTTAACTGAAAAACTAAAACATATTCAAATAGAAAAAAATGATTCCATTACATGAAACATATGAAATACTAGAACAAATTTTGATCGAAAACTCAATTGAAGCACGAAAAATAGAAGAGTACTTGAAACTTACGAAATTTGTTATGGAATGCAATACTTTCATATTCAACAACACGTACTATAAACAGACTTTCGGAACAGCAATGGGCAACCCCCTTTCACCTTTCTTAGCAAACATTTTTTTAAACCATCTAGAAAATAAGGCTAAGAAAACAATCCCTAACTTTCCGAGGGTTTGGTATAGATACGTAGATGATATTATTGCAATAGTTAAAACAGACACAGATATGCAAGACATTACATTAAATTTAAATAAACTTTTCCCTAGTATTAACTTTACTCATGAAATAGAAGAAAACAATCAAATCCCCTTTTTAGATTTACTTTTGATAAAAAACAATAATACAAAAATAGAATTCAACATTTACAGAAAAAACACACACACATTTAATTACATCCACTCATCTTCGTCTTCTCCTTTTAAACATAAATTAGCAGCTTTTAACAGCATGATTTTTAGAGCAATAAACATACCATTATCCAAAGAAAATAGGGAAAAGGAATTTAGTTTAATCAAGAACATAGGCATTTCATTAAATTACAGCATTGACACAATCAATAGATTAATTAACAAACACATTAGGAATCATATAATTATTTCAAATACCACACTAACCAACTCAAAGGAAGCCGCCCCAAAAAAGTATGCTAGATTCGTGTACCACCCAGCAACTTGTATGAAAATTGGTGGTTTATTGAATAAATTCAACCTGTCTCCTGCATTTTATGTCAACACAAAATTAAAATTTTTACTTGGCAACACATTTACAAAAACAAACCACCTAGAAAAATCCGGAATTTACTCAATAAACTGCAACAATTGCAATAAAATATACGTAGGTCAAACACAACGTAACATATTAAAAAGATTTAAAGAACACCAGTATTATTTTAAAATTCAAAACCCGGACAAATCAGCAGTTGCACACCATTCAATTGAAACAGGACACACATTCTCGGTAAACAATATTAAACTTTTAAAGCAATCAAGTCATATCGTAGATTAAATATGCTTGAATCCATTGAAATGTACAAAAATAAAAATGTTTTGCTGAATTTCGATCTTAGTCCCTTAATTAATCCATTATTAGATTTGTTACCCAAAAATAATCCCGCAGTGAATGTAATCCTACCGACCACCTTCCCGGATCCATAAGCCGCCCGCGCCGTCCCACCACGCAGATAATGTAATGACACCGACACTCATTTCGAACCTTTAGCCGCTAACAATAGGTTTAATTACTTTTTGGTTTTTCCGATAACCCGTCAACTATATATACTGAGCACATAGTTTTAAGAATTTAGTTTGTTATTGATAATGAGCACCTTGTGTCTCGAAATGTACATCTAACATAAAAATAAAAAGTGAAGTAAGGAATAACAGTCTTTCTATTTGTGATAACTGCTGGATTCTTTTAATAATTTGACTTTATTTATGTTGAAATTGTGGCCTGTTGTCAAAGTGTGATGAGCAATTGCTGATTTGTCAGGGTTTTGGCTTTTGATGTGGTACATATGTTCTTTGAATTTGATGTGCACGTTTCTTTTTGTTTGTCCAATATACAATTTAGTACAATTATTCCAATTGACTGAGTAAATCCCTGAATTCAGCAACTGGTCTTGTTTTTCAAAAGTATTACCCAATAACATTTTAAGTTTGGTATTGGTGTAATGTGCAGGAATGAAATTGTATTTTTTGAATATTTTATTTAAATGTTGGTTGATTTTTGGCTCATGAATTATTTTTATATATGTCTTATTGTTGTCTGGTTCTAAAATTGATTCTAAACTTGTTGTAGATTGGATGTTATGATGTCTTATGTGTCTGCTGCACAAATTCAACATAAATAAAGTCAAATTATTAAAAGAATCCAGCAGTTATCAATTAAACATGTTGGAAGCGATAGGAATGATGAAAAATAAGACAGAACTACTCAATTTCGATTTAAGCCCAATAATGAACCCCTTATTAAATGTATTACCCAACAGATAACCCTCCCAAGTCCGAAGCCGGATAATCCCCAACACCCCCATTTCCACGATACCGCATTCGTTTCAAAATTCAAATTACTTTTTTGGTTTTTCCGCCTAATCCGAGTAGGTATATATTGTAAACATTTATCGGTTTTTATTCAGTTAGCTATTGATAATGGGTACTTAGTACCCGAAATGTACATCTAGCAAGAAAAATAAAAGTGAAGAAAGGAATATAACTGTGTTTAATTAGGAATTCATGATGTTAATCATTACACTATGAAATTAAAGTGCATAATACAATATTAAGGGTTTATATTTCTAAACAAATAATTTTGCTAGTGTCCTGATGAACCATAAATCATATTTCTGAATCATAAATCATATTTATTCGCCATTCTGACAGAGTTAAAAAAATATGAGCTTTTTGTAGAGTTGTGTAGATTAACATTTTGCATAAATGTATGTCATATGTACAGGATTACTGAACGTATGATAAAGCATAATGAATACACACCTACAATAATGTGGCCAGCATTTGAGCTTAATGTTTCGAGAGTAATTACTGTTTAATTGCCTGTATGTGGAGGTAATGAATCAAAGCTGCCTTAGCTAAATTAACTTTGGTTTGATGTACATATAGGATCAGACATTTGCAAATGTAACGCACGTCTATTTTATAAAATTACTCTTCAACGAAATATATGCCTCTAAGTAATTGTTTTATCAAAGATAGGTGTAATGATTCGTTCCTAGTTATTGTACAAATTTATAATTTGTATTATTATTTACGTTGTGTTGTGTGTGTATTAACCTTTTAATTTATGTACCAGGTTCGTTGTTTGTGTCAATATGCATTATCGTAAATTATCTTTCTTCCCATTTAATTAGACTAGGAGGATGTGTGGACAATAAATAAAACAGGACATGAGCTTAACGTATGCAAAGTTAATTAACATTTCATGAAATTTCTAAAAAAAAATAGACCTT
Organism: Philonthus cognatus; assembly: GCA_932526585.2. Classification (NCBI taxonomy): domain Eukaryota; kingdom Metazoa; phylum Arthropoda; class Insecta; order Coleoptera; family Staphylinidae; genus Philonthus; species Philonthus cognatus. The sequence continues at coordinate 20,372,188 of OW052249.1, read as the reverse complement.
TTTTGGCATAATACTATATTACATCTATATCTACACTAATCGCTGCCCCCTCTCTTCCTTCTGCTTTTCCTCTCTTCCCCCAACTTCTCCAGCGTCCTTACTCCGGCCCCATCCTCTCTCATCCATTCTGTCACTCTTCTATTCCTTCTTATTCCCACCCATATCTCCTTCACCCCCTCGCACTCCTCTGCCAGATGACTCCACGTATCCCTCCCCCGCTCACATATTACACACCTCCCATACTCTTCCCCCATCCACACCTCCCATACTCTTCCCTCATCCACACCTTCCGTATGACATGACATTTCTAATGAATTGGTATGTCTTATATTATTTATATTCACAAAATATTTTATCCAACGTTTGTGCTTAGAAGCCTAAATGCACATGGCTCAAAAATCAACTCAAAAATTGTACGACTCTACTTGTGGGAGCAAAATTAACAAGCCCCTGCATTTGCATTACGAAATGGGAAACCCACAAAAACCATTCCAGAGTTAGCATCACACACTCGACACACTTGCGATTAGTTAGTGTGACAATCTCTCACATCGGCCCTACACATCAATCGCCATACATTTTCGATTAATGAGTGGAACCACCTTTCACCTCGGTCCACTCATAATCTAATTCGTCAATTTTGTGATTAGTTAGTAGGACATTTAAATTCAATACTAACTCAGATTGGCCTTACACATCAATCACCTGGATCGATTAGTTAGTAGGACATACCTCGTTTTCTCGCTGAAGTCGGCCTTACCCTCCCTCATTCTTTTATTTGTTCTTGTTTTTATAAATCATTAGAACATTTCATTATTTACACACATAATCTGCACACTTCTTTCTCCATTTTTGAATAATATCTGTCTTTCTGTCGCCACGATAAAGTCTAAACTGATTAGATTGTTAAGATGACACCATATGCTTAAGATTTTTATTACAATAGTAGTATTCGATCAACTTTTGGAGAAAATGCGGAACCCGAATGTGGTATTTTACTCTTAGCATTTGTTTTAGATTTTTCTTTAATATTGATCATATAAAAAATTCTTATTAAGAAAAGTTGTAGATAATCAAATTGCTTACGTTCGTTCCGTTCTTGAATATGGATCATGTGTCTGGTCACCATATCAAGTAACGTATAGCAATAAGATCGAAACAATTCAAAATAAATTTTTGAAAATAATGCTATTTAAATTAGGTTACAACAAAGATAAAAATATAAATTTAGTTCGTCAGGAGCTTACTATCGATAAATTATGTTGTAGAAGAACTTTCGCGGACTTGAGCTTCTTTTATAAATTAATTAGTAACCAAGCGGATTGTTTATATCTATTTAATCAAATTAATTTCTGTATTAACCCTTCGAATCGACAAATCAGACATCCAACACTGTTTTCCATTTCGTTCCATAAATCCAACTACGGTCTTAATAGTCCACTTTCTCGGTTCATGCGTACGTCAAATAAATTATCCCTAAATCCAAATTTCGATCTTTTTGTTAATTCGTATCCTAAATTTATATCTAATCTTAAGCGGTTAAATGTTTGTTGTTCTCTTTAAATTGCCAATTTGTAGACATGTTTTTGTATTTATATATATTTTGTATTATGAAATTTGAATTGTATTACTATAACATATTATGTATAATGGATTTTTCCGTAAATAAATAAAAAAATGACCGTTTAATGCGGATACACATATATATGAACATTTTATAAATCGTTGAACATTTATTTTGTTACAGAATCAATGTAATTTAATTATTATTATATTTTTATACGTACCAGGCTTATGTTTTGTTTTGTAATTGGGAAATGTTTTCTTTTGAACAATAAATGAATTAATATTATGAAATCTCATGAACATTTTATAAATTTACAAAAATCTCGAAATATTAAAAATCTCATAAAAATTTCATCAAAATTACGAAAATCTAATGAATTTACGAAAACTGCTAAGGATTTAAAAAATCGACTGAAAATGTACATATGAAATGAGCAATATATTTTAAACTTTACACTAAATTAGTGTTTTATACGCGCATGACGTAAAATTTCGAGTTGAGAAAAGCCCGAAAAAATTATTAGTCTTAGAGCTTTTCCCAACTCGAAATTTTACTTAATGCTTAGTCTAGGAGTGGAAAACACTCGTTAGGTAACTTTTTCAAGTTTTTAATTGGTTTATAAAAACTCTATTGTTTTGAAGATTTTGGTCAATTTTTAAAATGCTGGCAGTTTTTGTGAATTTCCATCATTATCATTAATTAAACAAAAAAATTACACTTTCATGAACATGAAACATTTTCCATTTAGTGAATTTTCAAGAATGAGTTTCTGTTACTTTCCTAAATGTTCGTCAACTTAAAAAATATTAACGCCTTCCGTGAATTTCGCAATATTTTAGTAAATTTTCAATTTTTTTTTAATTATTCATAAAATTTTAAGATTTCCGTTGATTTTCAAAATGTTAATGGTTTTAAATCCAAATTCGGGCTTTTCTCAACTCGATATTTTACTTCATGCGCCACGCGTATAAAACACCAGAGCTGGGCTGGATTCGAATCATTCAGGATTCGATTCCCGGATTCGAATCCTTTTAGAGGATTCAAAAGAGGTATTCGAATATTTTAGTGAAAACGGATTCGTGATCCGGATTCGTTACATTTTTTTAAAAGGATTCGTATTCGAATCCAGACGCAGATGATTCGAATCCTAATAAAAGGATTCGAATTCTTATAGTTATAATTATAAAAGGATCCGAATCCTTATATACGGATTCAAATCCTCCCAAATAATTCGAATCATCGCTATTAAGGCTGGGATTCGAATTCGATTGATTCAAATAGTTAAATATTTTCATATGAATATTTAAATCACTAAAATATTCATATTTAAATATAAATATTTAAATTTTCAAATAATTCTAATATTTGTAAATGCATATTTGGTTACTTAACCATGAAAAATGTCCAACCTTAATAGTATATTTTTAACTTCACTTGAAATCAGTGTTTTATACGCGTGGCGCATGAAGTAAAATTTCGAGTTTAGAAAAGCCCCGTGAAAATTTGTCTCGGGTCGCTGCGCGACCCTCGACAAATTTTCTACGCGGGGCTTTTCTAAACTCGAAATTTTACTTCATGCTTAGTCTGGGAGTGGACAACACGCGTTCTTAGAAGTTTCAAATTGAAGGATCACTCTAGATTACTAAGTTTATTACCATTTTACAGAGACTACAGCTCGAAGGACCAATCATGGTCTTCGGAAACCGACGGACTACAGGGCATCGAAGTTTTTTTACAAGAAAACAACGAATATCTGAAGGTTTACAGAATGGATAGGAAAGATAACATCCAATTTTGAAAAAATATCAAAGTTGGGTTGGTTTTCAGTGCATTTTTAACTGCACTTTAAATCAGTGTTTTATACGCGTGGCGCATGAAGTAAAATTTCGAGTTTAGAAAAGCCCCGTGAAAATTTGTCTCAGGTCGCTGCGCGACCCTCGACAAATTTTCTACACGGGGCTTTTCTAAACTCGAAATTTTACTGCAAGCTTAGTCTGGGAGTGGACAACACTCGTTTGTACTTTAAATTTAACTCTTTTATAAAATAGACGTATGTAATATATGTAATAAATCATTCATTGAAATCATAGAAAAAAGATGCAAAATTTTACCTAAAATTAACTTTTAGAGTTAACTTTATAATTTGCTCGGGTTTAAATGGGTAAATATTCTATTCCTAAGAAAAACGGTATTTATTTAATATTAAAGTTGCATTTAATATAATAACAAACTGTGAATAAATCGACAAAAATCTAGAAATATCTAAAATCTCGACATGTAGAAAATCGGTCCACTCCCAGACTAAGCATGAAGTAAAATTTCGAGTTTAGAAAAGCCCCGCGTACCCAACTCCGATATTTTTTCAAAATTAGATGTTTTCTTTCCTACCCATGCTGTAAACCTTCAGATATTCGTTGTTTTCTTGTAAAAAAACTTCGATTCCCTGTAGTCCTTCGGTCTCCAAAGACCATGATTGGTCCTTCGAGCTGTAGCCTTTGTAAAATGGTAATAAACTTAGTAATCTAGAGTGATCCTTCAATTTGAAACTTCTAAGAACGAGTGTTGTCCACTCCCAGACTAAGCATGAAGTAAAATTTCGAGTTTAGAAAAGCCCCGCGTAGAAAATTTGTCGAGGGTCGCGCAGCGACCCGAGACAAATTTTAACGGGGCTTTTCTAAACTCGAAATTTTACTTCATGCGCCACGCGTGTAAACACTGATTTAAAATGAAGTTCAATAACATACATTATTGATTCAGATATTTAGTCTGTAAATGAACATTTTTGTTAATAGAAACTGATGAAATAAAATGTTACTGGTTGCAAATAATAGATTCAAATTTATTTTTAAAGGATTTGTATCCGTGATTTACAAATGAGGATTCGAATCTTTGATTCGAATCATATTTTTTACTTACGAATCCTTTATTCGAGTATTCGTGATTCGAATCATATTAGGTGATTCAGATTCGTGATTTCGAAACCTTGGCAGTTTTCGTAAATTCATTAGATTTTCATAATTTTTATGAAATTTTTATGAGATTTTAATATTTCGAGATTTTTGTAAATTAATAAAATGTTCATGAGATTTCATAATACTAATCCATTTACTGTCCAAGAGAAAACAGTTTCCAATTACAAAACAGAAACAAAACATAACTCACGCGTATAAAACACTGATTTAATATGAGAATGATTTCAAAGCGATATAGAGAGACTAATGTCACGATTGTCTACTGTTCAATTGACCAGTGAAATAAGTTTAGTATGTCAATTCTCAATTGTTTAAATGGTGGGTAAAGTGCTATGGATAATGTCCACCCTCCATCTGGGTGTCGGGGTGAGGGAAGACCCACCCCCTATATAAATAGGTACCGGACAGGCAAATCGCTCTCTTCTTCAATAACCATCGGTCCGAAAAGTACGTGAATAATCGGTCCGAATTAGAGTTTGTACTCGCAGTAAGAATTGTATTACGTGTGTGATTATTATAATTAAACGGCGAAAAACATCTAACTTCTTTTATTAGCCTAACGGCCACCAAGACTTAACATGGTCCTTCGAAACGGAAGTGTAAAGTGATAATAGTCGCGCATCATACATATTTTTCTTTTATTTACGAAGTACACCGTCTGGTATCAAGAATATCACTGACTATAGACTCGTTAATCGTTAATTAATTCGCGAACAACTAAGTGTTTCGCGCAAGAAGAAGAAGAAGAAGAGGGCAGCCACATTTCAAGGAGGAACATTCTTCAGGAGAAGATATTATAAGGTCGGTTCCCTATTTTTTTCCATATCCTTGTAATAATTAACAATGGCTGAATTAAAAAAACAACGTGGAATTTTAAAAAGTAAGTTAACTCGTTTTGAAACATTCATAAACAGTGATGATGCTAAAAATGCTACAATATTTTTATTAAAAAATAAAACTGAAGCAATTAAGGGAATTTTAGATGAATTTATAAAAGTACAAGCGGATATAGACGAACTAAGGCCCGCAGATTTGGAAATTCCCGAAGACGAGGTAGAGGCGGTAGAGAAATTTGAGGCAAAATATGATAAGGCATATGAATTAGCAACCATGTTAATAGAATCAAAAAATTCTAATAAAAATCTACGATCGGGTTCGACACCGACTTCGGATTCTAATACTAAATTACCTGAAATTTCTCTGCCCGAATTTAATGGCAATTTTGAAAGCTGGCTTAATTTTTATAACAAGTTCAAGTCGTTAATACACGAAAACAGTGAAATAAAGAATATTCAAAAATTTCATTACCTAATTTCATGCTTAAAAGGCGAACCAGCAGAATTAATTAGTGAATTCGATATTTGCGACGCAAAATATGACGCAGCTTGGCAAACCTTAGTAGATAATTATGATAACATTAGAAAAATTGCCAATAAACATATAAGTGCAATATTTAACTCTCAAAAGACTGACAGTGAAAATTCTGTTAAACTTAGGGAAATAACCAGAAATATAAATAAACACATCCGTGCATTAAAATTATTAGGGCGATCAAATGATGAATTATTTGAGGATCTTATTATACATTTAATTTCTATTAAAATAGATCAGAAAACTTATTTTGAATTTGAAAGAACATTAGATAAAAAACAATTTCCAACAATTATTCACATTTGTGAGTTCATTCAAAAAAAATGTGATTCGTTAGACGTAATAAATAATCTTAAAGACGAATTTATTTCTGAGAATAATTCAGAAAAAAGGAAATTGTGCCGCTTTTGTAATGGCACACATAATATTCCAAATTGTTTAAAATTTAAACAAATGAATACAGATCAAAGAATAGAATTTGTTAAATCAAATGGACTATGTAGTAATTGTTTGAAATCTGCTAATCACGCTGTTCAAAAATGTTTTGCAAATCCGTGCAAGGTATGTAAACTAAAGCACAATACCTTATTGCACAAAAACAATTCAAATAACAATGTTAGGGCATCAACAAGTCACGAAAATAAAACATCAGTTAATATTGCTAGCCGTCGAGCTATAGCCTTATTATCAACTGCGGTTGTCAATGTTTTCGATCAAAATAATTCCATAATTGAAGGTAGATTCCTATTAGATTCAGGTAGTCAATCTAATTTCGTAACAGAAGATTTTGCAATTCGTTTACGGTTAAAGAAAACGTATGATTTTTTAGCCATTCAAGGGGTGAACGGCGCTAGTTCAAACGCCACACATAAAATTTGTTTAACATTTCAATCTATGTATAATAGTTATAAAAGAACTTGCGAATTTCACATTCTTCCAAATATTACTGGGATGCATCCTAACGAAAATATTGACAAAAATGTATTTAAATTTTCTAAAAATTGTAATTTAGCGGACCCGAAATTTGAACAATCGCGCCCGGTTGATGGTTTATTAGGTGTAGAAGTTTATTGGGACCTGTTTTGTGCAGGCAGGAAAACAGCGGGTGTTCCGGGTGCAATCCTCTCAAAAACCCATTTGGGTTGGGTAATGGGGGGTAATATACCAAACTTGACAAAAACAACGTCAAGTACTTGTCATGCTGCGACATTGGATTTAAGAAAGTTCTGGGAACTGGAATCTGTTCAACCGGAACCAATAAATTCCCTGTCACCAGCGGAAACTGAATGCGAAACACATTTTCAAAAAAATGTCAAAAGGACTGACGAGGGTAGATTTATGGTGGCACTTCCTTTTAACTCTTTTCCTCTTGACATTGGAGAATCAAAATTTATGGCAATAAAGCGATTTTATAATCTGGAAGGGCGCTTTAAATCAAATCCTCAATTAAAAGAAAAATACACTGAGTTCATTAATGAATATATAGATTTAGGTCACATGCAAAAAATTAAACCTAACGACGCGATACCTAACTATTACTTACCCCATCATGCTGTGTTTAAACAAGAATCACTCACAACTAAAATACGGGTTGTTTTTGATGCGTCCGCGAAAACAAATAGCGGGAATTCATTAAATGACTTATTGTTAACAGGCCCTATATTACAAGAAGATCTCCTTAGTATTCTTTTACGATTTAGATCATTTCTATATGCATTTACCGCGGATATAAATAAAATGTATCGCCAAATTTTAATAGAACCTAATCACCGTAATTTCCAACGAATTGTGTGGCGGGAAAATAAGGAAGAATCTCTTAAATTTTTTGAACTTAATACAGTCACGTATGGTACTGCTCCAGCATCCTTTTTAGCCGTCCGATGTTTACAACAACTAGCCGAAGATGCAAAGTATACTCATCCTAATGCGTCCGTTGCTATTAAACGCGATTTTTATATAGACGACTTACTTACGGGATCAGATACTTTAGAAGACGCGTTAACTTTACGAGATAATATTATAGACATTTTAAAAGGAGGTGGATTCTTATTAAATAAGTGGAACTCGAATTACAACGAAATCACCGAGGGATTGGATAAATGCACCGAAAATTTAATTTTACTCGACAAAGATGATGTAAATAAAATATTAGGATTATATTGGCATTCTAAACTTGATTATTTTAGCTATGTGGTACCACAATTATCGCACGGTGCCATAACAAAACGAAATATTTTGTCTAAATCGGCAAAATTATTTGATCCGTTAGGGTTAGTAAATCCTTGCGTATTATTATTTAAAATAATAATTCAAAAATTATGGAAACTTGAATTAGAATGGGATGAAATAGTACCAGTAGAAATTCAAAATGAATTTAAAAATTTATATAGCGAGTTGCCACATTTAAAAAGAGTCCAGATTCCTAGATGCTTAATTAATAAAGGTACAAAAGGGGAATTTGAATTAATTGGATTTTGCGACGCGAGTGAAGAGGCCTATGGAGCGTGTATTTATCTTCGCCAATTCATAGGTGAAAATGAACAAAAATATAACATCAATTTAGTTTGTGCAAAATCTCGCGTTGCGCCAGTAAAAACTGAAACCATTCCGCGTCTAGAGTTATGCGGTGCACTACTTTTAGTTCAATTAATGGTTAAGGTTAAAAGGGCGATAAATATCAACATAAAAAAGTGTCATTGTTTCACAGATTCTCAAATTGTGCTTCACTGGATTCATGCTCCATCATATAAATTTAAAATTTTTGTTGCAAACAGAATTGAACAAATAAGGGAACTATCTCAAGAACTTGATTGGTCGTATGTAAAATCAGAATTAAACCCTGCAGACATATTATCACGTGGCATGGCACCTTCATTATTAATTAATTCAGAATTGTGGTGGAAGGGACCATCATATCTAAAACATGATGATGTTATTACTAATATCCCAAAAAATATAGAGGAACATAAAGTACCCGAAATTAAAAAGAATAGTTTTGTACATACAGTTGAATTAGCTGAAAATAGTATTTTTAATGAATATAGTAGTTTTTCTAAATTAGTTAGGATAGTAGCGTTATGCCTTAGATTTAAATTAAATTGTAAAAATACAAAAAATAAAGTAAAAGGTTATTTAACCGTGCATGAATTGCAAAATGCAAAAAATGTGTTGATAAAAATAGCACAAAAAGAATGTTTTACTGAAGAGATAGCAGATTTAACAGCAAATAAATGCATTTCTAAAAAAAGTACGTTATTGAAATTAAATCCCTTTATCGACACGGAAGGTATAATTCGGGTTGGAGGTAGACTAAAACATTCTCATCAAAATTTTGATACAATGCATCCAGTATTACTACCTAAACGACATAAATTAACGTCATTAATTATTTTGGATACGCATTTAAAACATTTGCATGCAGGTGCACAGTCGACGTTAGCTGCAACTAGGCAAAATTATTGGCCGATTAATGCCAAGAATAGTATTAAAAATGTAATTAGGAAGTGTGTAGTTTGTTTTAAAATTGATCCTAAGTCAAGACAGCCAATAATGGGCAATCTACCTTCAGTTAGAGTCACGATAGACAAACCGTTTACCACATGTGGAGTAGATTATTGCGGCCCTTTCTTTATAAAGGAAAGCAGCCGCAAAATTAAGATTGTAAAGGCTTATGCCGCCTTGTTTATTTGCATGTGCACAAAAGCTGTGCACATTGAAGTAGTAAGCGATCTTACTTCAGAAGCCTTTATTGCTGCCTTGCGGAGATTTATTGCCCGACAAGGTAAATGTAGTGATATTTATTCCGATAACGGAACCAATTTTGTCGGCGCAAATATCGAACTAAAAAGATTAAAAGAATTTTTTGATAACCAAGAAAATGTTAGGCGACTTGGAAGTGAAACTGCGAGCCAGGGTATAAACTGGCATTTTATTCCAGCACGGTCTCCACATATGGGGGGTCTTTGGGAATCAGCAGTTAAAATTGCCAAAAGGCACCTTTATAAAGTAATTGGGGAAACTAAGGTAACTTTTGAAGAATTGTCAACTATCTTTACTCAAATAGAAGCCATTGTTAATTCACGACCTATAACCCCGATCAGCACCGACCCAAACGATATCTCCTACCTCTCCCCCGGCCATTTTTTAATAGGACGACCGCTAACAGATATACCGAGTCCAGACCTGGAACATATCAAGATGGGAAGGCTGTCACGTTGGCAGCTCATGCAAAAAATGCAGGGAGACTTTTGGAAGAGATGGTCACGCGAGTACCTGTCTCAGCTTCAGGTGCGACACAAGTGGCAGCGCACAAAGGAAGCATCGGTTACGGGAGTCGAAATCGGCGACATGGTGCTGTTAAAAGACGACAACCTTCCACCGCTACGTTGGGTCCTGGGACGAGTCATCGAGCAGCACCCCGGCGATGATGGTGAAGTGCGGGTTGTGACCGTTAAAACCGCGAGTGGCATTTTAAAACGCGCTGTGTCTAAGGTGTGCGTACTACCAATTGAACGCGAGGGGATCAGTGTATCCAATTAGAACTCTCAGTTAGAATCTAATTAAAACAGTTTTCATTGGAATTCTAATCCCAGGCTAAGTCGGAAGTCCAATCAGAACTCTATTTTGAACATTTACTCATCAAATTATTTTCATTCTCGTTTAAATGTATTCTATTTTTCATTTAGTTTGTAATTGTGTATATAATTTCTTAAAATTCAAATTGTATTTGTGCATAATTGACGATTTGCTGAGTCCGTTACCTAATTGAGTCACCTGACAAACAACGTTTTTATATTTGAAACTTTCACTTTGAAAGATCACTGTCTTTCAAGGGGGGCGGCATGGATAATGTCCACCCTCCATCTGGGTGTCGGGGTGAGGGAAGACCCACCCCCTATATAAATAGGTACCGGACAGGCAAATCGCTCTCTTCTTCAATAACCATCGGTCCGAAAAGTACGTGAATAATCGGTCCGAATTAGAGTTTGTACTCGCAGTAAGAATTGTATTACGTGTGTGATTATTATAATTAAACGGCGAAAAACATCTAACTTCTTTTATTAGCCTAACGGCCACCAAGACTTAACATGCTATGATGGACACATCATATTTGCTATAATAAAATACTGTTGGAATATAATAATAATAATATCTTTACTCTGTTTTTGTTATTTAGGGCCTGGGTCTCCAAACTATCTTCTTCGCGGGCAACAAATACAATTCTACATAATAAAGTCGGCCAAGATCCGATTAATTTTATAAAATTATGAAAAATTTAAGGAACAATTGTTACAATATTTCAAAATATGACATTTACAAAAAAAATTACAAACAATCGCGGGCCGGATTCATGCAAGTCGCGGGCCGGATTTGGCCCGATTTGGCCCGGGTATAGTTACATTCGTCAACAAATAAGTACAGTACAAAACATATAAATTTATATGTTTTGTAAAACGTTAACGTTTTACAATAACATTAGTATTTGGACAATATCAATAGTTAAACAACATTATTTAATTAATTACTTGGCAATAGGTAAAATATAAATTCTAATAGATTATATATAATCTTTATTGATTTTAAGGAATATAGCTGAAGATTGTTTGTTTAGTAATTTTCTTGATATTATGGGTAATGGGAGCTAAAATACCGAGACGAAATCAGTGTGTTCCCTTCAGGGTTTTATTTTTTTTGTCTTCGGTGAGAAGGAGATAATTAGACGTGTGCGTTTTTGGTGAAGAGGGGGCGGTCGGGCCCTTTTGTGGGGGCGATAGAAACAAATAGGGCCAGATTTCCGAGCGGGCGACGTGTAATTTGTTGGTCCTTCGGTCTTAGATCTGTCGTCTCATTGCTTTTGGGTGGCCACAGTAATTTACTTCGATATTTAAGTTACCTTTTTTTAAAGTCCTAAAAAGGCCGCGTGAAATTGATCATTAATATACGTAATAGGTAAAGTTGTTTTTTTCTTCGGCCAAAACTGTTTTTATTTTATTAAACACTAATTTGAGATAACTTAAGATAAGTTAATAGGTGACCGTTGTTAGGTATCATTGTTAAGTTACGGGGACAATAAATAGACCGTGAGTGGCCGCATTGAATTGTCCCGTTGAAAAACGGCCCCTGAAAGAATTCGATCAAAAAATATGTTATTGTCCAAACACCTACAAAAACCCAACCTGAATCGCCCCTTGTTAAACCAGAGTTTATCGGAATGCGAGCCCCCCTCGTTGAGTACCGACAAAGTGGTCACAACATAGGCCGTCTGTATGCGCCCCCCCTGAAAAAGACCTTTCATTGTAGGGGCGCAGATGTCCCTGTGTGGGCTCTGGTCGAAATTAAGGGGGAGTGTCCGCACTAATTTCGATATCTGTCGGGGAGGACTATGATGATAATAATGTACATACACGTCTTACTTTTGGCAGTTTTTACCGGATTTTGTGTACCTGCCTTTGTGGATAAAGGTGCCGTTTAACTACCGGCTAAATGGATTCCCTCACCGCTTTTGTTGTTTCTATTATTCGGCGGCACAGATGTGACATTAAAATATCATTATCTGCGCACAAATGTGATTTATTTTTTACAAACAATAATCGGCTTACCATTAAAATGTGGTACAAATAAGCTATAGCTATGAGCACTGGCGTAGTTAGAATTTTGGGGCCCGGCAAAACGATTTCTGAAGCCTATATACAGGGTGTCGGTATTTCGTTGTAATGCTTGGGAATTTCATGCGGTTATCAATTTAGAATGAATTTAATATTTTTGCAAATTACATGTACCGATATGAAAATTCACTGTTTATCGATACGCAAAATATCAATCTCTAATAGATTTTAGCTTAATTTTACATTATATCATTGAAGATTGGATGAAGCGTTTTTAGAACTTCACATTAAATTAATGTTTTGTACGCCTGGTGCATAAAGTAAATATTTCGAGTTTAGAAAAGCCTGAAAATTTGGATTGCTCGCTCCGCTTCGCGGAGCCAAATTTTCAGGCTTTTCTAAACTCGAAATATTTACCTCATGCTTAATCAGGGAGTGGAAAAGACTCCTTGGGATAACAATAAACACTAATAAATATGATGCGCCGATAGAAAAAAATCAAACTAAATAAGTAATACAGGGTGTCCGTATTTCGACAGAATGTATGGGGATCTCAGTTATTTAAATAGATAGAGAGTCGGTTAAATTGGGGCAAAGTTGCATATTTTACTGCCTAACAATAATATGAATACAATTTTGAAATATCTTTTTTGTTTTCGAGATATCAACAAAAAACTGTTTTTTTGAATAATCGTTTTAATTTTTTAATTAAAAAACTACCGAATCTGGACATTTAGAACTTTGACGACATGCAGGCACTTTTTAATGATGAATGTAATGGCATATTTTTTTCAAGATAACTTTGACATTGATCCGGTGACCATAGCCAACTTTTCTTGTGAGCGGCATTTTGGATTTTCATATTTTTTGAAATAATGTTTTTTTTCTGAACTCAGTGATGTATCACACTCATAATTTATTTTAGATTTTATATTTAAAATTATAATATTTTCTTTTTTGTAAAGAGTGTGACCGCGAACGGCAGCTCGATTTCGGTAGGCTGAGTCGTGGATCAAAATAAATTGAAAGAACTAAATAAAATGTTGAGCGCCACTTGATTTAAAAAATATTTATAGTAGTACTTACCCTTAGTTAAAATCAAGAAATTATAGGGTAGTAAAATAAAAAGATCTTAATAGAAAAATTCAAATTATAAAGTATATTATTAAAAATTTAAAAAAATGTAATAAATCAAAAATAAATAATAATTGTTAATATTAGTCAAAACAAAATAATCGAAACCAGAGAATAAACAAAAAATCAATATCGAGATCACAAACTTAAAGAGATTTTCAAAAAACACACAAATAAACTTCCCCAGAAAATGACCTCACCTTCTTTACAATCCCTGCAAAAGCAGTCCGCGTTTCAATACAACGCCTGAGATCAAAACAAATACAATCCTCTCTCCCTCTTTTCCCTTTTCCTTTTTTTTCTTAATCTAGTTTGCCTACTTATATTCACTCCTTTAAAGTTTGTGAAATAAAAAAATCATTATTAAATTCAATTTAAACGAAACATGAAATAATTTCTTTTATATTTATTAACGTGAGATTAAACTTAAGAAGTATTTTTTGAACTTCAATTTAATTCAGTGTTTTATGCCGGTGGCACATGAAGTAAAATTTCGAGTTTAGAAAATCCTGAAAATTTGAATCTGGGCACTAATTTAGCTCCGCGCCCAAATCCAAATTTTTAGGCTTTTCTAAACTCGACATTTTACTTCATGCTTAACCAAGGAGTGGAAACACTCATTAGAAGTTTCAAATTAATTGACAGAAACAACAAGTGACTGAACATTTATTTAAATAATAATCTACTGTTCGTACTGATTCATTACCGAATAATCAAGTTTTATTTGATATCATTTAAAGTAAAAGTGGTACGTATAGTTTGATTTTATTATGTATTAAACGAGGGTTCCCAGTCCTCGATTAAGCATGAAGTAAAATTTCCAGTTCTAAACTCGAAATTTTACTTCGTGCGCCACGCGCATAAACACTGATTTCAAGTATAGTTTAAAATACGCTATTCAGGCTGTGCATTTTTCAAATTACTCATTCAAAAACATATTCAAATATTCGTTGAAAAACATATTTGAATTCTTTGAATATTCAAATATTTGCATATACGAATATTCAAATATGTGAAGAATGTATTGATTGAAATATTTATATTGAAATGTTCGATTATTTAAATATTCGTTGAAAAACATATTTGAATTCTTTGAATATTCAAATATTTGGATATACGAATATTCAAATATGTGAAGATTGTATTGATTGAAATATTTATATTTAAATGTTCGAATTATTCCTATTCAAATTACAGCCTTAGTTTTAATAATAAAGTTATTGTTATTAGGTCGTTATACTTTTTCTATATTTCAGGTGAAACTGCTTCCATCTTTTTACAATCTATGTGATTTTAGATCCCCGCACTCACGATTTTTGTCAAATTTGAGCTTCTATAGGTTAACAAACAATTGATTATTTACGTATCATGAAAATATAAGTTCCCTCCACTGCCGTCTGTTGACTACACCCATAAATCCAGATATTTTTTTCTGCTAATTTTTGTTCAATGATACAATTTGTAAGAGGTAATTAAATCGTGTTTATGATGGTTTAAATCATAAACACGATTTAATTACCTCTTACAAATTGTATCATTGAACAAAAATTAGCATCCTATTGTTTAATGATTACATTAAATATATCTCTCCGTGCCCTTATTTGCATACTATGGAAAACATATATTATGTCCCTTAATTAATAATACCAGAACACAGCACACCTAATAACGTGGGAGATCGTCTGTGGAACGCGCTGTGAGAAATGAATGAACGAGAATACTGATAATAATAACAATAATAAAAAACTAAAGTGACTGGCACACAATGCAACGAGTAATAATTAATAAATTATGTACGAACATAATCTACAATTAAAAAGCTATGAATGCGAGAATGTCGTTTGAATGAGCGAGTGAGAAATGAAAAAAATGAGTCATGGGGTTGTTGTTCGAAATTTTGTAAAAGAGGGTCGAGCTTTGGTTTACTTTGTGTTGAAAGTTGGGTTAAAAAGGGTATTGTGTTAAAATGGGCGCGTCGTGATGTGGAAGATTAATTTTATGCTGTTTAGAATAAATCACAGCTCGATAATAAAAAAACCAAAATAAATCGTTGAAAAATACTCATACACTCGTAAAAAATATTATTTTATTCACAATAAAAATAATTGATCAGTTAATTTTAATTAAAAATCAATAAAGCAGGACTATAATCAACAAATAATAAAAAAATATATATTGTAGGTCGGAGGATGCGTTTTTAAATGGTGAAATAATCGGGGTAAAATATCGTAAAAATTAACAATCAATTAACGCGACGTATCGTTTTAATGGTATCTTCGTCCCATCAGAATCCCAATTAAAAATGAATAAAACCCCGAATTAAGTGGATTAAATATTTTAATTAAGGCCCCCGTAAACGGGGTATTATTATTATTATTATTCGCGTACTCTTATTAATTAAAAGTAAATTAAAGTGGTTAAACTTTTCGATAATAAAACCCGATGGGAGGGTATTTATTATGGGCTTGTTGAAGGATGAAATTAAATAAATATGAAATTAACGACGCAAATTGCTGGTTAATTATTATATTTTATTGATCTTAACAATGATTAAAGGCTGCATTAAATAAAATAAAAAAATAAAGATGTAGGTTAGCAGAACTTAAGTTTTACTTACAGTTCAGTAAAAGGTAAATGAAACTTATAAACTATTCATAGCAACCAGAGTTGGACATTAGTTGACTAAATATTTGGTCATGATTAAAACTAATTACTAAATTAGTTATGAATAATTTAGTCATAACTACTTTAGTCATAAATTATTAGTCATATGTTATTATTAGTCTGTTAATCAGATGCGAATATTAGTAACTAAATTTTTAATCTTGACTAATTTTAAGTGACTAAATTAAATAATAATAAAGCTGTGTATGAATATTTAAAGGATATTGTCATCTGTCATATTCTGCAGCTGTGCCGATCGTTTGCGTGTAATTAGTTATCCATTTTATATGAACTCCGAGCTTCGGTAGAAAAATTGGCATTATATTTCGATATCAGAAAACCATAGTGTTTTAGTACTGCCAAATGCAAAAAATCAAAGACTACGCTAATTATAAATTAATTCGATCGCCCGGTATATTACTATGTTTTAAATTTATTAATGAGGCAACCAGGGCTACTCCGTACACGAAATGTTATATTTATCGTACATAAGCGCGTAAGCGCGTAAGCGCGTTTAGTACTTGATTTGTACACTTAGATTGTATAACGTATGCGTTCAATTTAACATTTCTTTATCTTATTTATCTTTATTTTTACGCTATAGATTAGAACGATAATAAACAAATTAATGTCAAACTTAATAACTGCTTCTTACACAGACCATCAAAGTCGTAAAAAGTCGGTTAATTAAAATTATCTGTTTTCATTTAAGTCCTAAATACGACTAACGAGTGTCTTAAACTCTTTGTTTAGGCATGAAGTAAAAAGAAAGACCTTTATTGGCATAACACTATATAACATACATTATATCTACACTTATTACTGCCCCCTCTCTTCCTCCCGCTTTCCCTCTCTTCCCCCAACTTCTCCAGCGTCCTTACTCCGGCCCCATCCTCTCTCATCCATTCCGTCACTCTTATTTGATTACCTCACTCCCTTCCCGTATCCCTCTTACCCTCCCTTCTCTTTTCCCTCTCCCTCCCCAGCTTTTCCAACGTCCTTACCCCGCTCCCATCCTCCCTCATCCACTCCACTACCCTTCTATTCCCTTTCGCTCCCAGCCACTCCTCTTTCACCCCCTCACATTCCTCCGCCAAGTGTCCCCACGTATCCTTCCCCTGTCCACACAACACACACCTTCCATATTCTTCCCCCATCCATACTTTCCTTCCTCTGTCCTCCGATCCACACCTCGCCCTTGCCACAATCACCCTATCCTCTCTACCCCATCCCTTCTCTATCAAATACTTCGGCACCCTCCCATACACCTGCCACCTCCCATACATATCATTATACTGGCTTCTGTCAATACACCCTTGCCTTTCCTGCCCTTCCACCTCCTTCCCTTTCCCCCTCACCCACTCATCCACCTTTACCCCATTTCCTAGCCATTCCATTACCTTCGCCTCCGACAGCCCTACCCTCTCATACATTTTCACTCACTCACCCCTCTCCTTCTCAAACATTCTATCAAGCTTCCCCTCGGCACCGAGTCATATGCTGCCTTCAGGTCCATAAATACCGCATACATACATCCTTTCTCTTCCATCACTCTCTCCACCATTCGCGCCAGGATAAAGACCTGCTCTCTCGTCCCCCTCCCCCTTCTAAACCCCCCCTGTGACTCTGGCAGTATCCCCTTCTCCTCCACCACCACCTCCATCCGATTCCTCACCATCATCATTGCCAGCTTATACCCAATGCTCGTGATGGTTACACCCCTATAACTGCTGGCCTCCTTCTCATCCCCTCCCTTATACACCGGACACATCATCCCCACCCTCCATTCTTCCGGCATGCTCACCTCCCCCCTCCACATCTGATTCAACAGCTCCCTAAATTTCGTCTTCCCCTTTTCCCCAATTTCCTTCCACATCTCTGCCCTGAGACCATCCCTCCCTGCCGACTTTCCACCCTTCACTTCCTTGAACGCCCGCTCCACCTCCTCCTCTGTGAACTCTTCTCCTCTGTCTCCACCTCTGCTTTCTCCAATCTCCCCTGGTACTCCGCTTCCTTCTCTGCATTTCCTTGTCCATTCCCTCAGCGAAACCCCTACGTGCCTCTTTCTCTCCCCTCTCCTCAAAATTCTCCACATTTCCGCCTCGTTCTTACATTCCCTCAAATCCTCGCTAGCTTTTTCCACCACCTTTAGCTTCTTCTTCTCACATATGCCCTCATATCTTTTCCTTGCCGCCACCACTTTCCCCTCTTCTCCCCGATATCTTACGCATTCTCCCACAGCCTTCCTCAACTCCCTCTTTGCCTGCCTACACTCGAACCACGCATTCCCTCCTCTTCTCTCTCCCTTCTTTTTTCTTCCGCATCCCACTATCGTCTTTTCCATCTCCTCCATTGTATTGACCTCTTCCCATTGAATCCTTGATAGCCTCTTCCTCATATCCTCCATCGCCTTCACCCCACACTCAAGGTATTCGCTTTCTTGCCATCTTTCCTCTTCTCTTCCCTTCTCCATCCACATCTCCACCGTTACCGGTAGGTGATCCGATCCCAGCACCTCTTCTACCTCCATGCCTCTTATATCTCTTCTTTCTATCCCCTTGACCACCACATATACAATTACTGATGCCCCTCTTGGTCCGATGTACGTTTTTCTCCCCTCCCAATCGCTCTCCTTCATCCTCCTGCCCTCCCCATTTATACATTTATCCTGCAAACTCCTCTTCACCACCGCCGTCCTCTCCAACCCCTCCTCCCATTTCCCCTATTCTGGCATTGAAATCCCCCCCTACAATCCATTTTCCTCCTTCGCCCGCTCTCTCATCTATTTTCTTTCTTATGTCTGTCCAATTCTTGTTCACGTACACCACCCCTACATCAATCCGATATCCTCCCTGTTGATAATTTACCCACACTAGCCCTTCGCATCCCTTTATCATCTCCCCCTTGTTTCCTTCCCTATCCTCTCTCCATCCAACAATCATTCCCCCCTTGGCCCTCCCTCTCCTCGCACTTTTTACTGCCTCTATCATCTCCCATCTAAAACCCCTCGGCAGCCATTCTTTCACTTCTCCCCATTCCTTCTTCACCATCCAGGTTTCCACTAACCCCACTATGGCCTTCCCGTTTACCCACTTCTCAAAATCTTTCTTCCACTTGTGCTCCTGCCTTTTCGACTTTATTCCCGCCACATTCAAAAACCCTATCTTTATCGATCATTCTTTCCCCACTCTCCCACATTTGCAACCTAGTCCCCTGCTCCTCTTATAGACCTTCTGCCCCTGCCCTACCTCCCCCCCTCGCCCCTTCTATATATGTTCTCCCCATTTCTCCTGTCCCCTTCCTCCCTTTCATTTTGTTCCGCCTCCACATTTTTTCCAGGTCCCTCCTCCCCCCCTACCCCCTTCCTTCTTACTTTTTTGCCTCCTCTTTTCTCTCTACTTCTGCCTTCTCCTTGTTCCATCTCCACTCTTCCCCATTCACTATAACTTTCTGGTATCCAATCCTCACCCATTTCCCCCTTTCTCTCTCCCGTCTAGCTATTTGGCGTATATTCTTTTGAATTTCTCTCTCTTTCTTGGTCATGTCATCGTCAATATATATATAACTGATCCTGCTAATCTTTTCTTATTTTCTAAAATTTTCATTTTATCTTTCCATGATTGCAATTTCACCACTAATATACCCTTTTTTTATTTCATATGCGCCTTCTAAATTAAATTGAATGTTTAGTTCTTTCTCGAGGAAGCCTTTAACTTTCTTATCTATTTCGTCGCCGGTAATATTTGAGTTTTTTTAACACTAAATTGTTTCTCCTTTTTTCCTTTTCGCGGTTTTCATCTCTTTCTTCTAAGGTTTCAATTTTTTTGAATAATTCCTCTCTTTCTTTTCCCCATTCTGTTTCCCTCTTTTCCATTTCTGTCTTTAACAAGGTTACTTCATTATTTAACTTTTCAATTTCTTTGATCATTTCCTCATTTTGTTTTTTAGTTTGGTCAAATCGACTATTTATATCAATTCTCATCTCCTTTATTTGTCTAAGAATTTCCTCCATCTCGTTGACTTTTTTTTTACTGTGTGCTGATCTAGCAGTCTTCTTACTTCTTCCGAAAGCCGTATCTTCCAATTCCCGTTCCTCTAATGACGTATCGTGTAATTTACGTTTAGTGTCTTTGTTTTGCATCTGACTGCTCACTTAATTCTTACTGTTTCTACGTTCTACCTTTGATATATGCAGCCAAATGTACAACTTTAGGCATGAAGTAAAATTTCGAGTTTAGAAAAGCTTGAAAATTTGGATTTTCCGAGGCGGGCGATGGAAGCTTGATTCGTTAATTCATTTTGAGTAGATAATCCAAATAAAAAATATTGTATGGGTTTTCATTAAGGCTCAGAATGCCATTGAAATTTTAAATATGTCACAAGAAATCAGCAACTTTTTGAATTGTTTTGATTAAAATCATATCTATCAACAACCAGCTTTACATTACGAAAGTTAGTGCAATTTTAAGTCGAATGTTAATGGTAATCATTTTATATAAAATGTAAAAACCAAATTCTAGTCACATATTTTGAATATTAATGGCATCGTAAGGCCTACTGAATAATAATATAATAACTTTTTTTAGTTTTTATTTTTTAGAACTAACGAGTGTTTTAAGCTTGAAGTAAAATTTCGAGTTTAGAAAAGAATGAAAATTTGGATTTGCCGGGGCGCGCGAGCGAAGTGAGTCGCGCCCCGGCAAATTTAAATTTTCAGGATTTCTAAACTCGAAATTTTACTTCATGCGCCACGCGTATAAAACGCAGATTTAAAGTTATAAAAATATACTGCTTAACTTCGATAAATTTCGTCTAACCAAATCTTGCGCTTTAAAAATTCGAACAATTCGCTTTGAAATATACCGGGTGTTGACTTGGGGGACGCAACATAGGAAATCGCATTTTGATTTTGAAGTGTTCAAATATTGGCTTCCCTATTTATATTAGAGACAAAATGTATTTCACTTTTTTGTAGATGGAAAAATTCTAAAGAATGTTCACACTTAACACTTTACGTTTCTTTAACTTTAAATAATTAAGAAAAAGTAATGTGATTTTATAAAAATAATGACACACCATAGAATTGATACAACAATTGCGGATATTCCCTGTTGTTTTTTAAAGTTTAATTTAAAGCTTTAAACAAGTGTTTTCTACTCCCAGACTAAGCATGAAGTAAAATTTCGATTTTAGAAAAGCCCCGTGAAAATTTGTCGAGGGTCGCGCAGCGACCCGAGACAAATTTTCTGGGCTTTTCTAAACTCAAAATTTTACTTAATGCGCCACGCGTATAAAACACTATATTATTTTCGAATTTATGTATATTTGAACTTCACTCAAAATCTGTGCTTGTATACGCGTGGCGCATGAAGTAAAATTTCGAGTTTAGGAAAGCCCAGAAAATTTATCTCGGATCGTTTCGTGACCCTCGACAAATTTGCACGGGGCTTTTCTAAACTCGAAATTTTACTTCATGCTTAGTCTGGGAGTAGGAAACACTCGTTTAAAACTTCAAATTGAACTCTTTTAAAAATCAACGAATGTCAAAAAATTTACAGCTAAAATAATTAAGAAAAAGTAATGTGATTTTATAAAAATAATGAAATACCATGGAATTGATACAGCAATTGCGGATTAAAATAGTTGTTGTTTCAATTCCATGGCATGTCATTATTTTTATAAAATCACATTACTTTTTCTTAATTATTGTAACTTAGAGAAACGTAAAGTGATAAACGTTAACACGAATCAATTTAGAACTTTTCCCTCTACAAAAAAGGTAAATACATTCTTTTTCTAAAATAAATAGGGGAGCCAAGTCCAACACCCGGTATATATATAATTGAAAAAAAAATCCTAAAGCAAATTGCTAGATGCGCTTGTATTCTTTAGGATTTGCTTACTCGAAATAAACATTTGTAATATTTCTTAAAGTAAGATCCAATTTAAGCAGTATATTTTAAGCTCTACTTAAAATCAGTGTTTTATACGTGGCGCATAAAGTAAAATTTAATTTGTAAAATATAAGTATTCGAATAGATTTCGTAAATGTTGAAAATAACTAAACAGTATTCATATTAAAAATAAGTATAAATGAAATTGCAAGTTAGTGTTACAAAGACTATATCAAACACTCACTTGCACACTTACTTGTTGGCAAAGCAAAGCTATACTGATGAGAGATAGATCTCGAAACGCGTCTATAAATAGCCTGAATAATTTGACCCAAATTGTTACATTTGCAGTAGGTTAGTGTATGTAACAACAAACACTTGTATAATTCAATGTTCGTCGGGGTATTAGCTTGGGAAGTAGTTGTTTTAATAAGTGTTTGATATAGTCTTTGTAAGATTACCTTATTGTAGATTGAGAAAAGAATCGCACTTTTAATGTTTAAATTAAAAATAGATTTGTGTATTTTGTTTGATTATAATGAAAACAAATTTTTAGTAGTCACTTAGTAGTAGAAGCTGGCTCTACAGCCCATCCTTCCTTGACTACGTCTCTGCAACGTACATTGTAATCAAGAGCGCTGGAATTATTGTCCCGACGCATTCGCCATTTTATACAATATTTGAAACACATTTTAGTAGTAAAAAAATCATTTTACATGCGTCTTTAGGCGTATTATTCGAACAAAAATAATCACAAATATAAATACGCTTACTTTTATAGAAAATGCACCACCCAGTAAACGTGAAGCTACAATTTTGGCTAAATTATGCTTTATGGATGAAACGGTAAAAAAATACTCAGCCTAAAACATTAAACCCATTTGTTTCTTCGAACCATTGCTACTATAAATTTTAAGTTAATTCTTTCTCAATTTAAAGAAATGTGCTTTAGAAACGTCACTTACTTTTATAAAAAAAATCATTGGCATAAAATAGAGGGCGAATTTCGTTTCGTGAAATTGGCAGATGATTGGATCAATATTTTTGTAATAAATGTTAATGTTTCTTAATGATACGTGATACGCTTGTACATGAAAATACAAATTTAAAATCGTAGCTTCACATTTACTGGGTGGAACATTTCATATTAAAGTGACTTTATTTTTGTTCCCATTTTCAACAACATTTTTAATATTTTTGTAAATCTCTCACTCTGCCCAGTTGGTAGAGATATACATTCGAGGTCATAAAAATATGCAAGAATATTTTATTTTGGACGTTTGTATTCTTTGTATTTCTTTTTGTACTTACGATATTGACGAAGTCCTGGAAAGTGAT
The DNA here is from genome assembly GCA_932526585.2 of Philonthus cognatus. Taxonomy (NCBI): domain Eukaryota; kingdom Metazoa; phylum Arthropoda; class Insecta; order Coleoptera; family Staphylinidae; genus Philonthus; species Philonthus cognatus. The sequence goes on along the minus strand of OW052249.1, from coordinate 20,348,643 downwards.
TGCCGGCGCTGTCGAATTTCTCGCCTTTTCCTTGAGCATTTCCCGCTTTCCAGAATTGACCCGTTCCCGGAATTCGGGTTTATCCAAGGCGTTCATAAAGTCCGTCCAGGGGATTTCCCCGAAACCCTCAGGATCGAATTTGTCAAAAAACTGCCGCCATTGCTGAAACAAAATATGTATTAAGAGGTGAGTCTACCATATCCAAATGTTAATCACGTTTTTCTCATTTAATATTAAATTTATAAATAAAACATATATAAATATTTTTTCAAGGGGAACATGAAGAAGAAAAAAATGATTTAATTGTTTATAACAAAAAAAAATTTAAAAGCCTATTAAATGAAGGAAAATTGAGAAACTATGCTTGCAGTGCTCTTTTAAATAATATATAATACACGTTTCATTTGTAAAGTTTTCTTCTAAAATGAATATTAAATGAGAAAACATTATCAAATAGTAAGCAAAAACGGACCCGTAATAACCTGCCGCCTTGCGAAATAACGCGTGAAGCGTCGAAGGAATTCGAATCGGGCTTATCATCTGGAGATAAACTAAACACACTTGTGTATTTTTAGATTTTGAATTCATCTCGTGGGTTTTATGTTAAGGCAGACGAACTTTTAGAAATTGGAACGGAATATTATACCGAGTCAGCAAACCTAGCTATAGAAAAATAGCTATATTTAGAATTTTAATAATTCTAATTCATTTCCATTACCATTATCATCTTGACGAATTAATGTTTAGTTGTTATATTGAATAAAATACTGTTCATGACTCAATCCCTTTACTCTGGTAATAGTTTAAGAGTGATTTTGTTATTGCTGTAAATTGCTGTAAATGTAAATATAATTATCAATCAATCAATCAATCAATCAGTTTATTTGTGTTTATACAAAAGTTTACACACGTCATAAGCTATATCGTAATGGAAATCTAATCTAATGACTACATAATGAATTAATTATAATAATAAAAAACTCACAAAAAATATAAAGAACATCATATTATAAAATACAAACAACACATTAAAATGACACATTAAAAGCTATGAGATATTAAATCATAACATTACAAACAACAATAAATGAACACATTAAAAGCAGCTAGCTCAAACAACATCCACTATAATTTAAATTTAATATAATAAATAATTAATAACCACCTACATATTAAAATCACATAATAAAATATTATAAGTTAAAAATTCGTCAATATTATAAAAAGCTTTCTTAATTAATACGTATTTTATACATTTTTTGAACATTTTACAATTGTGCTGTTTCTTGTGGAAGTTTGTTCTACAATTTAGGCGCATAATATCGGGTTCCGTTCTGGGATAAGGTTAGTCTGTTATGTACTGGTCTTAGTTCCTCATTCCTGCGTGTAGGATAATCATGGTAACAAAAGAATATATATTGGCATGGCAAGGTCAATATTTTTAATTCAATAAATTTGTTCCTACAGTCATCTCTGTATGCTACACCAGTTATAACTCTAACAGCTTTTCGTTGTAGGTTAAATATTCGTTTTGCTGCACTCGAGTGACCCCATGCCAGTAGTCCATAGGATGTAAGGGAGTGACAGAGCGCAAAATAGGCTGTCATGATATCATTTTGAGAAACACATCTAGATAAATTTCTCAATAGATATATATTTTTATTAATCTTACTTGCCAAGTTACTAACATGCACATCTCACCTTAAAGCTTGATCGATATGTATGCCAGAAATTTTGCTGATGGAGTGAAATCTTTCTCTTCTTGCTGCTTTCTTAAAGTAAATAGCAGACTAATAGTTTTGCTGTTATTCATGCAAAGATCGATGCAAACCAACTTTTACATTTTTCTCGAGCAGCAGCATCACATGTCAGTAGCTGTTGTATACTAGGATTCATCATGAATATGGAAGTATCATTAGCAAACTGAGTTACTTTAACTTCGGTGTTAATAAATATATTTGAGAAGTCATTGGCATAGATCAAAAACAGTGGGGGGCCTAGGTGGGAACCTTGTGGTACACCTTTAGTGACAAGAACTTCCCCAGATGTAGTACGACCACATGAAACTATCTGTTTCCTGTTACTAAGATATGACATAATCATCCCGCAACTAGCTGGCAGAAAGTTGTAGCTATATAGTTTGGTAATTAACAACTGTTGAGATACGCAATCGAACGCCTTTGATAAATCCATAAAATTTACCAATGCGTACGATTTTTCCTCCAGGCCACTTAAAACATTGTCAATCAGTTCCACTATTGCTTGAATTGTTGATTTTCCTCTTCTGAACCCAAACTGATTTTCCGCCAGCAAATCATTACACTCAAAATACTCAGACATTTGAATGTATAATACTTCGACTTTACAATTAGTATTATTTTTATTTGTGGCCTATTTAGATGATTTAAATTAGTTTTAATACGATTAAAAAGAAAGTACATAAATTAAATTATGAAAATATACAATATTGTTTTTAATATGATGAACAAATATAAGCAGTATATTTTTTTTGTGAAATGAAAAACATGTTCAGGTATCTGTGCAAAAAAATAACTACACGTTACTGTAGGATTTGTACTTTTCATTAGTTTTTATACACTTTTTCCAGATATTAGTTCAATAACCATAGATACCTGATAATGACACGATAACCATATTTAACACTCTCGGCAAGAATTACACCCATTTTTTCAAACGAAATACCCTTTTTACCTGCCCTTGAAGATTTTAATTTTAATGTAATGTGACGAAATATAAATCTTGTTATCTTTTCGATTCTATTTGTGATTATGCTTGATGCACATAATTGATATGCATGTTTATGCTTATTGTTTCAGTGATATGTTACTAGTGTACTTTCGTTAAAGTTTAAAGAAAAATTGAGCTTTGATATCGTATTTTAAACATTGATATCGTATGGGATACCCTTTATAAAATCTGTCAATTCTGTCATGTTTCTCGGATCTAATATAAAGTATTTTTAAAATATCAGCTCGTTATCATTCTAATTAACAAAGTTATAACATAAAGATAATTTTGTATTAAAAATGGTAACGTTTGTCTAATTTAACCGTCTTAGAATTTCCAATAGTTTACGAAATCCCAATGGTGAGCACGATAAAACAAACGAATGTTTTATATTTCCACCAATTGTTTAAACTTTTACAAACTATTAGAGAATAACTATTTTATAGAACGTTTTTAATTTTCTTAAGAATGTTTCTCATTTATTCCATATTTTTTATTAAATAAAAAGTATTTTTTGAAAATGTATTTATTTTTTTAGATAAAGTCAAACTGTGTTAATCATTTTCTCTGGCTAGAAATTGATATGAAAAATAGATAAAGCATGAATGGAAATGTTGCCAGTCAATTAAAGTCATATTTTTATGAGTATTTCAGTTTATCTATAAATCATTTTACAACCATATTTTTCACTTTCACCCCTTTATAACAGTTGTGGCGTGTGTCTTCCACTCTCAGATTAATCATGAAATAAAATTTCATGTTTAGTAAAGCCCGCAAAATTTGCGGGCTTTGGTAAACTCGAAATTTTACTTCATGCGCCACGCATATAAAACACTGATTTAAAGTAAAGTTGAAAATATATATCGCTGAGGTGTGATGGATTAATATTTACCGAGATACAGCAAAAATATGCATACATTGTTTTTTTGTTAATAATTTGTAAGTAATACAAAGTATAAGAAATTTAGTTTGAGCAACTTTTTCATATTGCTTATATTAAATCATCATACTGTTAAAGGTGATTACCATGTTTTTTTAATAATTTTGTTTTATAGAAATGCATTTATTTGTTGATATATTTACAATATTTAATATTATTGGTAATAAATTAATCAATTATATTATAAAATTAAATAATATAACAAAGAACGACATACATAAATCTTTCGTTAAATAATTATATGAATTGTTCATTAAACAAAATTCAAGTGTTCTATAATTTGTTGTTATTAATGCACGCCATAAAACTACGTATCGTATTTTGATGAAACCTGTTTAAAAAAATTCACTTAAGTAGTTGTTTTCTAACCTTGAATCCTTGTATAAGATTTAGGAGGTAATTTTACTAGATAGGAGGTTTCATGAACTCATTGGTCCCTTGATAATAAAACCCTATTTTGTAAAAAAACCACATAGGAGGTTACATCAAAACTACGAAGATATACAAATCGATGTTATAAAATACACTGTTCAAAACAATTAGCGGGCCACTAATTTATGCCTCCATAAAATTCAAACGGGAAATTACATGCAAATAAAATTAAGGATATCTGAAAGACGCTCTATTTAATTGTTTTAATTGGCACATATGGAAGTGTCAACATCACGTACTTTTAAAGTACCTGTAATAATTAACAACAACTACCAAAACCAAAGTGCAAAACGAAATTAAATTAATTGTCAATGTAAACTTTTGTACATAAAGTGGTAACTTAATAACGAGTATGTGCTCCCATAGCACGAATAACGGCATTACACCGTCTTGGCATGCTTCGCAAAAGTCTTCGAAGGTCTTCCTGTGGTATAGCGTCCCATTCTTCAATAAGAGCCGCCGTTAGCTGCTGGATGGTCTGAGGAGGATGCGGGCGACCACGAACACGTCTGTCGAGCATATCCCAAACATGTTCTATGGGATTTAAATCAGGACTTAACGCAGGCCACACCATTGTTTGAATATCCAGTTCTTGTAGGAAGTCTAAAGTGATTCGCGCAGTATGTGGTCTTGCGTTATCCTGCATTAACAAAAGGTTAGGTCCTATTCTATATGCCACAGGGACAACATGCTCTCCTAACAGAATGTCAACATAAAGATTAGCGTTAAGATTTCCTGGAATTACAACAAGGTCGGTTCTACTGTCGATACTAATCCCACCCCAAACCATAACTGAACCACCTCCAAATCTTTCGACTTCCTGGACAGTAGCAGCTGCGTAGCGTTCTCCTGGGCGTCTGTAAACACGTACTCGGCCATCGCAACGAGTAATACGGAACCTTGATTCATCCGTGAAGAGCACAGACTTCCATTGTCGAAGTTGCCATGCGACATGTTCACGAGCAAAATTAATCCTTGATTTTCTATGGCGTCGTGTCAAAGAGGGTTTTCGGACGGGTCGTCGCCCTCGAATTTGGTTCCCTCAACCTATTCCTAATTGTCTGGTCTGATACAGTGACTCCATGCGCCGTCCGGAGGGAAATTAAGAGGTCTTTCGCCGTAGAAACTCTATTACGAAGACTCGAAACCAGTAAAAATCAGTCTTGATGTTGAGTTGCATTTCGCTTGCGACCTTGCCCACCTCGCCTGGTATATTGACCTGTATTTAAGTACCTGTTCCACAATCGCTGAATCACAGACAGGCTTACGTTAAAGTTTCTTGAAACTTGTCGAAGGCTTTCGCCATTTTCAATTAATGTTATAGCACGAACAACTTCCACTTCGTTGAGATGGCCCATTTTCACTTAACTTAAGTCAAACTGTCAGTTGCAAACATTTTAGTTTGTTTATTGTTCTCAACAAGGCTTTCCTAGCTCTTTCAATCAAATTTGGGAGACATTATTTCACTTTAGTTTTGGTAGTTCTTGTTTATTATTACGGATACTCCGGAAGTGTGCGATGCTGATAATTCCCTATGTGTCAATTATAACAATTAAATAGAGCGTCTTTCAGATGTCCTTAATTTTATTTGCATGTAATTTCCCGTTTGAATTTTATGTAGACACAAATTAGTGACCCGCTAATTGTTTTAATCAGTGTATATAAAGAAAGTAGAATCTAATAAAAGCAATTACAACATTATAGGTCAAATAGTTTTTATACTTACATTACGTAGCAATATTGGTAAAATAATATATTTAGTTTTATTGATAATGAAGGTTTAAATTAAATTACACTTGGTTTGTTTCACAATTTTTTTTTTTACTTTACTATTTACTCGACTAGTTTCGCGTTTTACAGCATTATCAGTAGTTTATTTGGTTTAAAACATGGGATAAAAAATGCTGCATATGTTCATAATTAATTTATACACCGTTATTATAATACTAATGTGTATTTAAGACTTTTCCAAATATTCATTAAAACAACAAATTCCCGAGCTAATACCCCAACGGATATTAAATTATATCGTGAATATTTGAGTTACATAACACACAAAATGTTTGAAGAAAGTCGATATTAATTCGTTTTCATATTTTGTAAATATTCTGCAAACAATTAGCAAATTCAATTTTACTTTATGTTGAACAGATGTTTTAAATTTGACAGCAGAAACGTTTTTTAAACAATGGTTAGAGAAATACTAAATTTGACAATTGATTTTTCATGACAAAATTGAAACAAATAATGTTTATCACATTTTTGTAAATAATAGTGTAAATAGATAGGTAATACTATCTTTACATGATTACAGTATTCCTAAGATGATAAACAACCTAAGATGTGGTGCAATAAATGGAATTAATTTATATTTATTTAAATTGGGATTGAATTTTTGGTGACATGCGTTCATTTTATGAAATTCCTTTTAAAAGTTTAAATGGCCACTTGAGGGCAAAGAATGCAGACATCTGGCAAACATCTGATAAACAAACAAAAAACACATTTCCTAATCGACTGCCTTCTAGTACTTCTAATAAATTGTTTAAACATTTTAAATTTACCTTAAAAAATGAATTAATCAAAATTAATATCTTGCTAACTAACTGAAAAACGTTAAATTCGAAAATATTTCGTATATAATACTAAATCAATGAAGCTGTATACATTTTTTATTTTATTCATAAAAAGATATGGGTTGATTTTAATTGGTGCATGTAGTTTCGATACATATGTGGATTTCAATTATTACATATACAGCGTGTAATCGAACTAATGTACATCCTCTTAAGGGCGTATACACAAAATATTTTGACACCAATTGCAGCAAAAATAAAATCGGAAAAAAAATATTAGATTTTTCATAATTTTTCATGCATTTTTTACTTTTTGAGAACTTCTTGTTACCTGTGTTCATGATATTTTTCGTGGATGCGTAAGTTGATGTATTTTTTATTTACTTTTACTACTGCGAGGCGCATAAATCACTTCGCACGCACTAAACTTTAGTCAAAAATGGGTACTTATGAAAACGATATCCAAATCGTTTAAAAACTACCAGTCTATGTGGAATCTCTCTTAAAATACGCAATGTGCGCGTATACCAGATACCATAAACATGTGGCCTATTAATATTAATTATTTTTAATAATTATTTGTGAGCTATCTACTAAAGGTATGATAATTTCAAATGCAGGTATTGTTTATTTAAGCGCTGCCCCTTATGTGGTAGAGAGCCTGTACAGTAGTTTGTTTACACGCTGTATAACTGTATTGTTTCGAGTTTACGTGAAGTGATTAATCACAAATAGTTTGTTATTGATAATGAGCACCTTGTGTCTCAAAATGTACATCTAACATAAAAATAAAAAGTGAAGTAAGGAATAACAGTCTTTCTATTACATATATAAAAATTAATTTTTATTTTCTCCAAAATATGTTTCCCTACTGAATATAAATAAATTTAATTTAGAATTGTATGTAGTTATATTTTAATTATTTATGAAATATGTTCATTTAATGTATGCTATCTTGAACCGGATATCAGTATGGTGGCTTTTTTTCATTTCTCGCAATTTCCATTAACATATTTAACGGACGGTCCAAAAACGGGTACCTACTTGAGGAGAAGAATGCAAACTCTGGTAACAATAAACATTTAGAGGTACAAGTTTTATAGTTTTAATATTGAAAAGTAATATCTACTCTTATGTAATTTATAAAATGTTTTATTAAACACATAAAGTGTGCTCAGACATCTGGTTTCAATCCACACGTATATTTCAAGATTGCTTGAGATTGATGATAAGAAGGGCGTGCGCAGTCAATAGCTCATGAGCTTTTCACTCATAAATTAAAATTTGACTTGTAAAAACGAATTAAAATCAATATCGACTTTCTGCAAAAAATTCTGTCTCATTGTGACAAGTCTTCAAATATTCATTGAAACAACTACTATATATTTGGAGACTTGTCTCAACGAGACAAAAATATTTGCAGAAAGTCGATATTAATTTTAATTCGTTTTTATATTTTGTAAATATTCTGCAAACTATTGACAAACTCAATTTTTGTTTATGTTAATTTTCTTTAAGTTAAAATTTGACTTCTTTGAAATAAATTACGCATCTTTGATCGGTTTCTGAATGCTAAAAGTCTATACCCTTTTTACTCTTTCCCACCCGTCGCCCTGCAGGAGAAACAGTTTGGCGACCGGTCTTCCCTGTTACATATCCTAGAAGTCGTACATATTTATAAATATAAATCTAATTGATATAAAAATATGGTGATGAAATTGTCGAATTACCAACCACAAAAACTAAAACAGCACAGTAACTAACATTAACATTTTTTAATAAACTAAACCACATTCACTTTATTTGCATAACACACTATTTTTGTTGTCGTGACTGCATTTTTGCAACTCAACTTGCAAACAAACAAAGTTAAAGTGTTTTATTTTGTTGAATAACCATACAGAGAGTTTTATGTAACACCGAACATTTTCATAACGAGAATATATACATATACATACGTTGTACATTTTCCGACGCTCGGTTTACTAAGAGAATTCAATTAGAAGCTTTAAACAAGTGTTTTCCACTCCCAGGCTAAGCATGAAGTAAAATTTCGAGTTTAGAAAAGCCTGAAAATTTGGTTTGGTCGCGTAGCGCGAAGCGCGGAGCGGCCAAACCAAATTTTCAGGCTTTTCTAAACTCGAAATTTTACTTCATGCGCCACCGGTACAAAACACTGATTCAATGTAAAGTTTAGCGGTGTGTTTTAAGTTTCGTAATATGTCAGTGTTTTGTACCGGTGGCGCATGAAGTAAAATTTCCAGTTTAGAAAAGCCTGAAAATTTGGTTTGGCCGCTCCGCGCTTCGCGCTACGCGACCAAACCAAATTTTCAGGCTTTTCTAAACTCGAAATTTTACTTCATGCTTAGCCTGGGAGTGGAAAACACTCGTTTAAAGTTCTAATTGAATTCTCTTAATAAACCGAGCGTCAAAATATGTACAACGAAATGCATATGTATACGTAAAGAAATATTCTCGATATGAAAATGTTCGGTGTTACATAAAACTCTCTGTATATAATAACGAAGTAGAAGCATCCACCGTTCATTGTTTCTTTCATTGCACCATTTACGAAGCCGATCTAACAACACACTGTAAACCCATAATGGTGGAAGCGCCGGGATAGTGCGAGCAATACAAGATCAATTATAAGCTAGACTCACTAGACTGTAATTAAAATATAGACTACTGCAAATTGTTAATAAATTAACTTTGACTTGTTAAAAACACATTTACAGTACAGTACTTAGTGATATTTCATTAGAGTTTTAAATACAGAAAAGCGTGAATGATGCTTGCTTCTTGTCATATCATAATAAGAAGTTCTACTGCTTCTAAAGAACATTCACGCCACGATAAAATTGATTCGACTTAAGAACATGGCATTATCGGTCTGATGGTGAATAATATTATACAAGTCTTTAATTAGAATAAGCCTATGCCGATCATAAATGCGAGGGGTAAGTATAAAATTCAGATAATTAGTAAAATAAATAAACATATAAGGGATATGAACGAACGTTTATAAAAATATAAATATTGAACTTTCTCAAACATATTAATATATGATTTGCACTCTGGGGACCAAACAGAAGAGCAATAATTTATTTAACTTAATATTAACGAGTTGAACAGCATTTTAGCAGAAGTGTTATGAAACCGTGTGCAATCGTGAATGATGATTATAAACTTTTTTATTAGCATGTAAAACACAATTATAAATTAGATCTCAAGAAATCCGAGAAAATTTTCAAACAAATTATTCGAACAGATTTCAAAATTTACATCTTCAACCGCCACAAAGGCCTCGAGACGCTTCCGAAATTATTGTGAATGTTCAATAGTTGATGGAATTTGTATACTTAATAGAAAAACTGCCTGTATTAATAATTGAAATCTGGCTAAAGTTTTATGCTTGATATTTCAATTTTTATAGGAGTAATATAAATTTAGTGATTTTTATGAAATCCAATTCTATTCAATCCAATTTATTTATTTCAAAATAGAAGTAATGATACTTCCATGGGTGAATCAAGTTTAGTCAATATCATTATACAGAAGTATAGCAAAACATAGTAAGTATAATAGACAGATTCACTAAAATACGACAAAAACAAATAATGAATATTTTAAAAATATTCGATTTTTTATGTCTATTTTGTTGATTCCTTCAGTTATTAATAACTTTCTAATGATCAACTGATTTGTTAATGTAACTTCACACTCTGAAAATAAAAATGTATTCTATTTTATAATTTTTCTCTCATTATTTTGATCGTTTTCGTAGGATTATTTATTCTAAGTTTTTTATCAATTTTCGAAGATTTCAGTTAAATATTTCTATTTTAACAAATATCTGTGATTTTTATGTTACAACATCATTTTTATACATTACTGGATAACCAATGGTCGTAGGACATACATTTACGTAATCCCAAAATCGATTTGGATTTAGGTTTAATGCAAAATAATGCAATTCATTCAAGAAATTTATGAAGAAAAAGCGAGTGTTAAAAACTCATATTTAGTGGATTGCATACATAAGTAAAAATCCTTGTTATTCATTTGTTATTCACCCATTAAGTAAATAACCACTTGTTGACTTACATCATGTAATAATTCCCTCCTAATTTCCGCCTCGTCCGGTTCACTGGTAAGATCCGTGTGATCCGTATCATAATGATCCAAATTATCCCTCGAATGTCCAAACGAAGCCAAAGACCCCGTAATAGTCGCGATATGCCCCGGTTCGATTCCCGACTCGTCAGACTGTTGCGAAAGCGAGGTTATCACACGAGTGGTAGATGGCGACAGCCGATGGGGCCACGCAGAATGAGACAGCATTCTGTATCAGTCCACACACAAAACAATATATCCACACACAAATACAACCATGAAAAACAGACACAATGAAATTTATTTGTTTACGATAATATTAAAGAAAATAACGCTCATTTAATCTGTGTTCAGTATTCCGGCCCGAATGGATAACTCACTGACTCGTTTCGGACTTCCAGGATCTCGTCAGTGAGGTCTGTTTTAGTAAGAATTAATGACGAATAGATGGCGACACTTGCTATTAAATGTTATCACTAATTATGTGCGTTTATACACAAACACGAGATTATTAAAAAAATGGATTTGTGCTGAAGATCATATTTATGGAGTTAGTTAAAAATTCAATAGTAGTTAGTTACTTTTTCTTCACTTTTATTTAAAAAATTCTAGACGTATATTTCTAGCATTTATTTAACAGAAAAACTAAACGTGTGTTAATTATTCGTGGATGGCGGTCACGTTTATACAAGAAAAATAAATTAAAAGAGGTCTCATCCAAGAAAACGAGGAATCAATCCAATTAATTCAAGGGAAGAACAAGAAGAAGTGTTCACTGTTTTTATAATTAAAAATGCTAAAAATTAAATAATTACACATATGTATGATATTTAATGTATTATATTTAAAAATGTTAAACATTTTATAATTATAAAAACACACTCGCCTTATCAGTTATTTAATATTTTGTATAAAAAATATCCCTTATATTAGTAAACCAAATAACAATAAAAGAATTATTGTCGGTTTGCATCTTTTTCTTTATGTTACTTGGACGTTATTTAAAAATTTTAAAAAACATTTATTTTGAATTTTTTATTGCACTATTTTAATTAAAGATTTTGTAAACGTTAAATTTTTGTATAAAATTTTAAAAAAATTAGACATTAGTATAAAATTAGGCAGGTTTCACACAGAAGGCCATGTAAACAAACATGTTTATGTTTATCAAAACACGAAAACATAACCTCACTCCAAGCGCGCGCGCACGCTACGCTAACGTGCTTATATTCAAAAACAAACGAAACACGCACATTTATCCCACTTATTGCACTCTTTTTTTGCTCTATAATTTGTTCTTTTTATCAAATTCCCCGTTTATGTTTGATATTTGTTTATATTTTCGCGCACGCTTTTCGCGATGGTGAAAGTGACTGTGTGTGCGCATGGGAGAGAGGTCGACGTGCTTTCGAAATTAAGGGATGCTATTGAGGGAAAACACATGGGCTATCGATTTTCTGGCTCCAGTCTGCCAGTCGGGTTTTCAACGCCGAGGAGGGTGTTGTGAGGGTTGGTTGTTTGTCGTGGGGGGTTGTGAGAGTGAGTCATTTCGAGAGAGGGGTGGGTGATGTTCCAGTGGAGTTATTTCGCGCACCTAAATGGCCCTAATGGAGATTAATATGAAATGTTAATGCTGAAATCGATGTGTTAAAATGAATATTTAAAATGTACGCGATGTAACGAGGACATGTCGTTTTGGTGAATGCGCCGGGTTGAAGTTTTTATATTAATAATAATAATAATAAGTATTTATTGCCCAACAGGAAATTTCCCAATTACAAGACAATGATAATACAATAAACAATGTATGTATGTACATAAATAAATTTAAATCTAAACAATATGAAGAAGCTCGTGAGTGTGATAGCTATTTGACAGATTGTTCATCAAAGTTTTAACAGAGTCGTGCAGAATATCACAACAGGGTGGTAATTTATTACACATGCATGACATGACATGATATTTGTTATGCTATTAGTTGCATTAATAACAAAAATAATATTATTTATATTTTATATGTTGTTATATTGTTTACATTTACATTAATGATGATTCGCATATTATTTAATATAATTATTCTGAATCAGAGCTGGGGGGGTTTATTTGAAATTATTCGTGCGCGCAATTATGCACTTGCAAATAACTTCACAATAATAGTTTTATTTGAAAAGATTCGCATATGCAAACTTCAAATTCGTTTGCGCAAATTCAACTGTTTATTTGCGATTACCTAAACACCACTCGCAAATTGGCAGCGACTGTCAGGTTCTCATTTAACTTGTGAGTTTTGAAAATGATATTCTAAAATACTGTCCAAATTGAAGCAGTTTTAAGCAGAATTGCCAGGAGATCAAATGGAATGATTAAAAATACGAAATAATTAATTTATAAAATATTGACAAAATGTTAAATGGCTAAGTACTAGTTTTTTTTTAGAGGGATCCACAGTTTGTAAAAATACGAACACAATATGTTATTTTACATACAGTGAATGTTTGTTTCAAGTATACATGCACGCTATAAATAATTTTATAATTATAAGTTTCTAACGAGTGTTTTCAATCCTTGATCAACTATTATTTCTAGTTTAGAAAAACCTAAAAATGTGGATTAATTTATTACGTATAATTAAACATAAAATTAAGTCGAGCCTACTATTCTGAACTCACATTAAATCAGTGTTTTATACGGTTTGGTCAAATTCTAAGGCTTTTCTAAACTCGAAATATTACTTCCAGCTTAGTCTGGGAGTGAAAACCCTCGTTCTAGGGAAATCATTAAATGCGATTCATTTTCCATGCGAAATGTTACTTCATGCACAGTTCATATATATCCAGTTAGCCAGTCCCCATATAAATTTTGGGTACACGCGAATGGGAGCAGAGCGCTGGATGCCAAATTGGTGTATATGGCTGCCTATATACGCCAGTCTGGCTTCCTGCGGTCGGTCGGTTACGACTATTTTACTCCAGATGTCGCGACATCAAGTCTCAGAGAGAGAGTGAGAGAGAGACAATTTCTTTCTCTCTCTATTCCGCGCTTCTCGTTGTATCATATTCCAGATGTTGATTTTTCAATCTTAAAAACACGTTTTTTTTTTTCTTTTAACGAGCTAAGGATGCGTGTTACATTCATTCATGCGTTTCCTTCTACAATTTTATTTTCTGCGTTATTAGAGAATAGATTTTATGAAATTATATGTGAACGTTGTAAAATTCATTAAGTATTATTTATTTTGTACAAGAAACTTAAAATACAAAACTATTTAACTTTTGATAAAAAGTAAAACAAATACATCAACTTATTTTATTAACTAATCAGATCAATCCTATTGATCAGATCAAATCTACTGATCGATAAGGGTTTCTTTTTTAATTAGAGGGGTCAGTGCAAAATGCAGTTAAGTCATTTTTTTTTAGTTTTTGAATTATTACCGTTTGAAGTTTTTAACCCATTAAGCGCCGCACAAACGTCGATTTCTTTGATTTAGGCGGCCATAATTGAATTTCATTAAGTATACCAGGTAACAAAACAAGTCATTAGCAGCCTTAGCAGACACTTCCAGGTACAATACCCAACCCCTTTCATCCCCTTGTATTGCGCGGGAGAGCGGCTACAGGTAATTGCCATTTGGTCATCGTTCGTGGTGTACGCAAGTAATCTCGGTGCTCTCAGTTTAAAGAAAGTTTACAAAGTGAATATTTGTATGTTAAAATCAGTTTTTCAAGAAAATATTAATGGATTCTAGTAATTCAGGTATGCCCCTTTCTGATAACTATACATTTTTTTAAAACTTATTTCGATATAACATATTTCTAGGCCCTTAAAAATAGTTTGTTTACGGTTGTATTTTTTGGAATAATTTTAGTTTTGAATCGTCTTTTTGTTGCGTATCCCTGTCCGTCCCGGCCTCAAATTTTTTATGATTAATTAATTTGAAGTTATAGCTACTACCATTTTAAAATTTGGTAACCGGTTTGCACAGTTTTTCAAAATAATTCACTTTAAAAAATATTTGCAATTAAAAAGAATTGTGTTTTTTTCTTATATGTTGATTTTTATTTTCTTTAGGGTCGTCCGGCACATCGGGTTTTCAAATAGTGACTCGTAGACATCTATCTAAGTTAGATGATCAAAATCTGCCATCGATTAACGAAAAACTCGAATTCTTAGAAAATGATCTTCTCTCGAGTTATGGTGACACAGAAGAGAGTAAACAACTTTTAAAGCATAAATTCTCCTATTTTAAAACCAACATAAAACAAAGATGGTCTAAAGCGCATAACATGAAAGAGACGTTTTTGAAAAACAACGATTCTTGGTTAGAGGGGACATTTGAAATACCCATATTGACGCAAAATCGCCCAGGTCGGCACTGCAAATCATTTAGTGAATCGAGTGAGAGAAGTAAAAGAAGGAAGACGGAAGAAATTCGTTCTATCGTGGAAGAAGATGCAATAATTCATGCGGCCCAAGTGATACTAAGGACATCACAAATTCTCCAGCAAGTGCAAGTATATATAAAGAAAGGATTTCCGAAACAAAGGAAGATGCTGCTGCCCTGACCCCTCAGCAAGCGCTTTTAATGTTTGTAGAAGCAGATTTGACAAAGCGTCAATATAAAATAATAAGAGCAACGAATAAAAGTTTTTACCCGTGCTACGATCTAATATTAAAAGCGAAACAGGAATGTTATCCTCCCAAGGAAACAATACGTGTAACTGCTACCAGTGTTGAAAGTGATTTACAATGCCTAATGGATCTAACCGTTAGGCGCTTATCTCTTTACCTGCAAGAAGTCTTAGAAACACTTAACGAGACTGAAAGGAATACTCTGCACATAATTTGCAAATGGGGCTTTGACGGTTCACAGCAAGCACAGTTTAAGCAGATGTTTAGCAACGATGTGGAATCAGATGCAAATATATTTATAAGTTCCTTTGTACCCTTAAAAATTGTGTGTGGAGAAGAGAAGAAAAAAGTTGTTTGGCAAAACCCTACACCGTCTTCTCCTTGATATTGTCGTCCAATAAGGTTTAGATTCGTAAAAGAATCTAAAGATGTCATCAAAGAAGAAATAAGTTACGTTGAAGACAGTGTAAAGTCACTTGCTATCACAGAAGTGGACCTAAAGGGTAAACATTTCAATTTTAAGCACATTTTGAAAATGACCATGGTTGACGGTAAAGTGTGCAATGCAGCAACCAACACAACATCAACGAGCAAGTGTTATATATGTGGTGCTACCTCCAAAAATTTTAATGATTTGTCAACAAAAAATGATGTCAGCTTACAAACTTTACAGTTTGGGATTTCCGTGCTACATGCACGAATCCGGATATTTCAAAGTATCCTTCATTTGGCCTATAAATTAACTATAAAAAAATTTCGCTAAATTAAGACAAAAGAAGAAAATGATATCGAAGAATACAGAAAACGAGAAATTCAAGAAAGGTTTCGCCTCGAAACGGGCCTCTTGGTGGATATGCCAAAATCTAATTTTGGTAACAGCAATGATGGAAACACTAGTAGACGATTTTTTGCAAATCCAGAATTGGCTGCTGACATCACTGGAATCAGCTTTGAACTAATTTACAGGCTGAAAATAATTTTGGAAGCTATATCAAATGGATATGACATAAATGTTCAAAAGTATGATCAATACGCTTTAGAGACGGCAAAGCTATATGTTGAATTATATGGGTGGCATCCTATGACTCCAACCATGCATAAAGTCCTGATCCATGGTGGGGCAATCATAGAAAATGCGCTCCTGCCGATAGGGCAGCTCTCAGAAGAGGCAGCTGAAACCCGAAATAAACATTTTCGGTCTAACCGCCAGAATTATGCTAGAAAATGTTCTAGAGAAGTATGCAATGAAGATATATATAGTAGATTACTACTAAGCTCAGACCCGTTAATGAGTAGTATGAAAAAGCCTAAAAAAACATCAGTTAAGTCATTTTCTCCAGAGACAATTGATTTTTTAATCCCAGCCCAGCAAAATGAGGATAATTAATACTTTATTTTTTAAATATTTCTTTATAAATTCAAATTCAAAACTATTTGAATTCGAGAAAATAAGCTTACGCTTCTTATAGTTTGCACACTTTAAACATAATATATAAAATTACGAAAAAACTATTCGTGAAAATGCAAACAGTGTCTTAATTAATAAGACAATTTAAGACGATAAATATCCATTGAAACAACTACTTCCCGTGCAAATACACCTCCGGATATTGAATTATACAATGAAATATTTAAAATCTTATTTAATTTGATTTGTTACAACGCTCTATTAAAGTATATGTAACGTTTAGGTCAAATTCTCTTCAAACCAACTAACAATACAATTTAAAATGAAAGGAGAGATAGCAACAAATTAGAAGTGAAAGGACTTGGAATAAAACTAATGTCTTAGGCCATCTATAGTTGGTTTGAAGAGAATTTGACCTAAACGTTACATATACTTTAATAGAGCGTTGTAACAAATCAAATTAAATAAGATTTTAAATATTTCATTATATAATTCAATATCCGGAGGTGTATTTGCACGGGAAGTAGTTGTTTCAATGGATATTTATCGTCTTAAATTGTCTTATTAATTAAGACATGTTTGCATTTTCACGAATAGTTTTTTTCGTAATTTTATATATTATGTTTAAAGTGTGCAAACTATAAGAAGCGTAAGCTTATTTTCTCGAATTCAAATAGTTTTGAATTTGAATTTATCTTGTTTGAACTGTACCGTAAGGTAAATAATAAGGTCTCACATTCTTCATACCTGCTAATGACATAATCCCCTTTTTTACCTATAAATACCGACCATCATTTTCACTCATTCCATTTCTGTGTACCTGTTCATTCCACACACAACACTTTTTCTAAGTAAGTTTGTTTTAATTTTATTTCTAATTTTTTAAACGTCATAAGCAAAGCTATACTGAAGAGAGATAAATCTCGAAACACGTCTATAGATGGCCTAAGACATTAGTTTTATTCCAAGTCCTTTCACTTCTAATTTGTTGCTATCTCTCCTTTCATTTTAAATTGTATTGTTAGTTGGTTTGAAGAGAATTTGACCTAAACGTTACATATACTTTAATAGAGCGTTGTAACAAATCAAATTAAATAAGATTTTAAATATTTCATTGTATAATTCAATATCCGGAGGTGTATTTGCACGGGAAGTAGTTGTTTCAATGAATATTTATCGTCTTAAATTGTCTTATTAATTAAGACACTGTTTGCATTTTCACGAATAGTTTTTTCGTAATTTTATATATTATATTTCTTTATGTTTACTTTTTTTTATTATAATGTCTTGTCAATGATAAAGAACTATGTATTTTTATTTAAAATATACTATTAAACCTTAATAGACAGTAAAATAATTTTGGCCGCCTAAATCGGCCAAATCGACCAATGTGCGCCGTTGATGCATACACGCAACATTATTATTTTTTGATAATTAAGTTACTAAATAAGTTTATTTGATATATTATATTATTTGACCTGAATTGAAAATGTACCAAGAAAAATTTAAATATTTTGTTATTTAAAGTGTATTATAAATACTTCACAATATTACAATGTTTTATACGCGTGGCGCATGAAGTAAAATTTCGAGTTACGAAAGCCTAATTTGGCTCGGTCGCTCCGCTTCGCTACGTGCCCGAGCCAAATTTTCAGGCTTTTCTAAACTCGAAATTTTACTTCATGCTTAGTCTGGGAGTGGATACACTCGTTCTTAACTTCATATTGCACGTTTTTATATAAAATCGACGAATGCCTGAACATTGACAGCGTATACATTACATTGTTGAGGTACTAATTTTTTGAAAATCCATTATCACTTTAATATAATAATAATAATAAACTATTTATGATTTTTAACTTTTTATTAAATTCACGTATATATTATGTGTATTTAAAGAAAAAATTCACAGTATGTAATGCAATAAGTCATTCATAGAAATCATAAAAAGAAGTGTAGAATTTTAATTAAAAATAACTTTTAGAGTTAAAATTGCTTGGCCGTTAATGGGTTAAAATAGTTTTAAATATACTATGTGTCCCATTTCAAGGCGCATTGTATGTTTCATGTAAAGATTTCCAATGTAATTGGAATTTGAGTTTTTTATCGCTTATTGAACCAAAACGATTACAATAAAATTAAAATCATTTGTTTACCTACTAGCAGTATTTGTGAGGTATTATTTTTGAGTTCTCCTCAGTTTCATTTGAAATATAGCTTGAAAATAGTAAACGATTATACGATAATAAAATCGTCAAAACAGTAGTTGCTACGAAAAGTCAGTGTTTGGCATCAAATTTATTAAAACACAAAGCAATAATTCAATTCAACATGAGTGTTTATTCTGCAAAAGAAAAAAATCTGATCCCAAAATAGACTCAGTATATATTTTAATCACGATGCGTATTTTATTAAATGAACCATACTTTTAATAAATATTAACAGTTTCAGAAATTTGTGGTTTTTGCACTGACTACTTTAATTCTCCGTTTACTTTGAACGATTGTTACATGATCAACTTGTACTTTTTCGATTAAAATTTTATAAACGCTTATTGTGTGCCATTTGACCAACACCGACAACACTCAGCGGGCACTAAAATGTTACCTAATTTTTGGATTAAAATTTATGGCATCCATCGTGCGGCTGCATGGGGATAATTTAAAAAAGAATAAGCAGAAATATTTTTCGATATTCTCAATACTTCCCGAGATACACGAAATGTTATATAGAAAAAGTACAAATTATAGAAAAATCATGAAACTTTATAATTGAGAATATTATCAAAAACTGCGAAACAAACAAACTTGTTAAATCAAGTAATTAGTCACATTAATAACATTATAAATTTTACATTTTAATAATTGTTACCGACCTCATGGCTATCTTTTTTTGTACGGAAATATACGATTTAGGGTCCCAGGAATCAGAAACAATTGTTATCGATAATATTTGAGATAATTGGCTCAAATATTCAAATATGTTGAAAAGTCTCGTTAAGTAATGATAATCAAAAACATTTAGAAAACAACAAGATGTCTTTTAATAGAATAAGTATAATAGATTTTCTCTGAGAAGTGTAATTGCAAAAATTATTGAATACTCTATTTCCAGTTTACAATGATTTGTACGTCATGTTAATTCAATTATTTCAATGGTTTTATTCTTAGTCAGATTACATTTATAAAAGGTACCGTTGGGATTATGTTACAGACTAAACAGGTAAGTAAAAATAATTCAAAATGATCTAAGAAAACCCGTATAAAAGTGTCTAACTAAAATATCGGTTAGTGAAAAACATGATAAGAAATTACCGAATTGGATTCTGCGGATACAGATTAATTGTGTCAACAGTAAATAATCTTTTTAAATTCCAAAATATTTATACTTTTTAGAAGGTTGCGGATTATCTGTAAGTTGCAGTGGTATTGTTCTGGTCGCGCAATACTTGAGGGTATACACCATAATAAAAACGTGGTCGAAAAAATGCCTACAAATAGGTAAAAACAGATAGCTCACTTCGAAGAATTTGATTTTTCATCCCTTCTATAAAGCTATCCCCACTAAAATAATGAATATTGTCCAAAAAGAAAATAGTCAAGGAAAAGAGTTAATTCGATATTCATACACGTTATTCAGAGTGTAAATGGATGAAACGGAAGGTAGCATTTTTAATGTTAATTTCTCAAAATTAAAATATTATCTTCCCTAATTATTTCAGGGAAATTATGATATTCATTTGGTTAGAGTAAAAATATACACACCGAGCTTTGCTATTTATTGCATTTTTAAAAACCGGAGTGTCATGAAATTAAACAAGCAAATGATGAGGTGTTGATTTGTTGGCTTTTTATTTAAAATATATTCTGTTGATTTTGTGTTACACTTCGATCAATTCTGTATAATTATTACTGAATAAAATAAAACGAAAAAACTGCTTCTAAACTATCGTTAATAAATAAGAAAACAGTTATATGTATATTTGTTAAATAGTACAACTAATATTTTCTACTTCTAAATTAGATTGCGAGAGTTAAAAAGTTAAATATTATTCCTTCTGATTTTGGCATTCTATTCTAAATTTAATTCGTTCTCAAAGCATAAAAACCCGGGGTCATGGACCGCTTAGGCAAAAACCAGCCAGGCTTGCTCCCGGACTTTCAGAGTGCTGAGCAGGAGCGGACGAACGAACTTATCCGATCCGGGACCGATCCGCGTCGAGCCCCACCACCAACTCGGGCGCGCTCGCTCCTTACACGTCAGACGGAATAAGGCGAAGATTTTCGCGTGCCCCCTCCGCTTTCGCGTTATACAAATTAACTCGCGCTACTTAGCGCAACACATTCTCTCGTCAGTTTTCAAACAATAAACATCTTCTGAATTAAGGTAAGGGCTCCCCTTGGGAGACAAAACTTAAACATTGTCTTTACATTGTCCTCCCAAGTGCAACACATAAACAGAGTCCTAATATAACTTATGCCTTAATTAACAATTACTTTCAATCAGTTTCTTACGTAATAAATTATTCCATTTCTATATTCAATTTCCGATAACAGAGTTTATAAATTTAATTTAATCTCACAGTGTTTGTGCAACTTTCAATTAAATTCAATCAATTAAGTACTTAGGTGTGTTTGTAAAGTGAATCAGTGAAGTTAACTTGCTAGCTTTGAATTCTCTTCGGAGTATGCGTTGTTCGGGCTATTTCCGGGCATACTTTGAGAATTTTCAAGAAGAAATCCGTGCTATTTGGGCTATTTTCCATCACGTATTTCTAGCTAGTTAGATAATTTAACTATATATTGTCTGGAAAGGGGTAGTTTCTATGAGTATACAAAGATCGGGCTGCTTCCGGGCATACTTGGATTCATTGCTTTAGGGATACGTGTTTTCGAGGCTACTTCTTACCATGTTTTCTATAATTTTCTTGACAAACCAGGAAATCGTGTTCACGAGGCCATTTCTCACCACGTTTTTCTGAATCCCCTCACAAACCACCTTAATGCTAAACTAATTGCATCACGTTACACAAAGCTTACATAGTAGTAACTTTCAATCTTAAGAGGCTACTACGAAGCAGTTTGTGATGAGAACTTAGCTGCTAAAGGGGACTTATCCTTTTGCTACTCGTTGCAGCATTCTGAAACTGTGTCGCTTGATTATTAATTTTATTAGTTATTTAATTATTTATCCATTATTCCTTAGAACATTAATTAGTTATTAAGATATTAATTATTTAATACTTTCTTTCTGTTTTATTAAATATAACTAGCTTCATCTCCTGCACTTAATTATTTGCACATTATAACTTTTCTTTTCTTAAGTTAAAGAATCAAAGTTATAAACACTGTGTGATGTAATAAATTCCCTTAAAATAAATATTAAGTAATTCGATTTTCTAAATTAAACTTCCGGCTTCTTTTGTGATTCTTGATTACATAATTTCACATTTCATGTATTACTTCTGATTAACTCTAAAAAGTAATTTATCCTGTTCAAGTAAATCATTCACTTGAACTTTAGCTTGAATAAACTCTGTTTTACTTATAATTATACACTCCCTAATTAGAATTGTCCCTTTAATCTCTTATTATTACGCTGTTTCTATTTCTACTATTATTCACAAACTTGGATAATAATTCGTGAACAAATCTTACTACTGATTTGCTTCACTCCCCTTTGTTGATAAAGGCATAGCTTATTTTTCGTAACTTAACTTTGCAATTTTCACATTTAAATATTTTCTTTTCAATTGCTAACGAGAGAACTGCCCTGCACGACTTACGTTGCGAACCTTAACACAACGCGCGCGCCGTTGTGTTACTTCTGTCGATTATAGATCATTGTAATAACATTTGTAATCGCCATAAATACATGTTTCCTTTAATTACTTTGTGTTGGAGTATTCTGTGATTTTTCTTGTAACCGATTAACCTTTTAATATTTTTCGTTTGTATTGAAATTCTGTTGAACGTTAATAAAATTCTATTTAATTTGCTGAACCTATTACCCACTTTGTTATTACCATTTATATTGAGTTTATGTTGAGTTTCATAATAAAGTCTACTTATTTACTGTTGAGTTGATTATCATTACTTATACTGATATTATGTTGAGTGGATTAATAAAGAATTCCTTTACTGTCTATTATTACATTCTATATCTTTGTTTCTTTTATCGATGTTAATCTGATTAAAGATACTTGTTGAAATAAAGTTGATTAAATCTTGTTTGACTTATTTATTTCGATCTCTTTAGCTATGTTGATTTATTATTGCAAATAAATGTATGAAACTATTCCTGAGTATTCTTTCTGAACACCCTGTCACCTAGCAAATAAGTTGTGTGGTTATACTAATTAAACAATAAGAGCGTTCCTAGGCAATTTTGAATCCAGGTTAAAAAATAATATTGTTCCAAATACAGTTGTTGTTCTCCTCTGAGCACTGGTTGAAGAACCATTGAACCAGATCTCGAACAATATTTAATATAGTTTTTTAATGTTTGTTAGTTTTTCGTATATATGAATGTTTATATGAATCTATATTGCTATGTTTTTAGTTTTGTGTATTCGTAAATAATTTAACTATTTTATTGAAATAATTTCTGTTTTTTTATTATCAATTCCAATTAAAATACCCATCAAACATTTTTCAAATTGATTTTTTCATTGTAAAAAGATTTTTTTATTTATCTAACTTTTAAATAAAAAATGTTTAATAACATAAATATATTAAAAATCTATTAATTTTTAAACACGTTTTTATTAAAAATATATATAATAACTAAAAATGTTGGAAATATATTGTATCATTGTAAAATGACTTTGTTTATTTATACAAATTATGAATATTTGAAACAATAATCTATTAATCTAATAATTTTAACAATTTTTTTATTAAAAATATATAAAATAACTAAAAACGTTGAAAATATATTTTAGAATTGTTAATTTCATTGTAAATTTGTTTTTATAAAATATATTCCCAAATTTCATAATTTGGAACACGCTTGAAATCTCAAAATAAAAAAAAATATTTTCGAATAGACTTTTTGTGGTGATAATAAATTTTATTATTCCTATACAGGAAGTTTTCCGTTAAAGTATACATATTTCAAATTCATCTTATTTTCTTTAAATCTGTAGATATTCGTTGTGTTTTTAAAGGAGTTCAATTTGATGCTATAAACGAGTGTTTTCCTCTCCCAGACTAAGCATGAAGTAAAATTTCGAGTTTAGAAAAGCCCCGTAAAAATTTGCCGAGGGTCGCGCAGCGACCCGAGACAAATTTTCGGGGCTTTTCTAAACTCGAAATTTTACTTCATGCGCCACGCGTATAAAACACTAAAATATTGTGAAATTTAAGTATATTTGAACCTTACGTAATATCAGTGTTTTGTGCGCGCGGCGCATGAAGTAAAATTTCGGGTTAAGAAAGCCCAGAAAAATGTACAGTGTATTCTGTATATTGAGTTATTTATACTTAAAAAACTGTCTGTATAACTAATCAATAATATAAATTATTTGCCAAATTTGGTACATACCAAAGCTTTAATTGAATTTATGTAGAAAAAAAAACAATCAAGATAAAAATAAAATCAAATGAATTCTTTAATGTAAACTCATTGAATTTTATTTTTTGATTTTTAGTTAAATTTTAGATTTATTTAGGAGCTTTGTAAATATATCTGATTCCCAAAGGCCATAATTTTGAACACGCTGGAAATCTGAAAATAAAAGAAATGTTTCGGAACAGTTTATTTTTTCTGAAGGTCATCAAATTTATCATCGTACAAGTGGTGTAGACGGGATCAAATTACAAGACGAAATAAGAGCGAGCGCGTTTGTGTGTGTGTGTGTGTGTGTAGACACAACCGGAGCAGTTTTCTCTAGAATACTTCTACGTTTACTTTATTCATAAGTAGATGGACCCACTTCCCGACCACAGTCTCTCCTTTTCTATCCTAGAAAACTTGGAATCCAGTTCTCCCATAAGCATTGTCTACCCTTGCTTCATGCTTAATCAAGGAGTAGACCCACTCGTTGGAAGTTACAAATTTAACGGTTCTATAATAACAGCCAATGTTTGAATTTTTTATTTAGGTATTTATTAGTCAAAGGTTTTAGTTTTTATGTTCTTTCATTAATAATATATTTTTATAATTTTCAGAATTTTTCCTGTTTTATATTATTAACCGTTTTTATTCTTTTTTTTTGATTTTGCGGTTTATCAATTCAATTTAAATGCTTACATTATAAATACGCACAATTTATAAACATCGGGTGGGTTTTCAAAGATCAAATTTATTTCTAAACTGTTTAATTTTAAGTGCTCACAATTTCTATTCTGGATAGATAATTTTGATTTTCTGTATTGGATAATCAAAAATGATTATTGTTAAGTAATTTATAAAAATATAAAGTCATTTTGGGCCATAAATAAACTTCAGGTGATAAGCAAAAATCAAATTAATGAGGGAAACTTTAAATATTCATAATATTAATGTTGGATAGATAATTTAGTTTTTGTATTTAATCAATTGAAGACTATTTTTGGGGTTATTTCTGAGAATTTTAAGTACACTTCAGATGAATTCTTTAACAAACTCTTGATAGAGTTTTTTTGTTTCATGTGAAGTTCTATACAATTATGAAAACAACGCTAAAGTTTAATCATATGATAAACAGAAGTTTATATGATCAATTAGAATATTGGGCGATTAAAAACAAAATTGCAGAAGCTGAGAATTAAATATAATTAGATGAAAGAAAAGCCTGAGTTTGGATTTGGATGCTTCGCGTCCAAATCCAAACGCTTAGGCTTTTCTAAACTCGAAATTTTACTTCACGCTTAGTCTGGGAGTGGACAGCACTTGTTAAAAGCTTGAAAACTGAACGCTACAACCACAGAGAATTGTTAAAAATTGATAACATTTCGAATAGATTGCGATATTTGGGAGAATTCGCTAGAGCCAGGTTGTAATAGAAGGGAGATACGACGTCCCTTGTGACCCCAGAAAGAGTAGAACAGGGTGAGTTCTCCTATAAGAAAGAGTCGAACAGGGTGAGTTCTGCTATAAATTTATTATTTTCGGAAGTTGTTGAATCTTTTAGAGTTAAGTTATAAAACAAGGGAGATATGATATCCCTGACTCCAGAAAAGTAGAACAGGGTTAGTTCCCCTTTATGCTTTTTATTCTCGGAGTTTGATGAATTTTTTATTTAGGTTGCATATTAAGGGAAATACGACGGCCCTGATAACAATAGACAGAGTAAAGTAGGGTGAGTTCCCTTATTTGCTTTTTATTCTGGGAGTTTGTTAAATGTTTTAGACTTAGGTTGTATAATAAGGGAAATATGACGTCCCTGGTGACTCTAGAAAGAGTAGAACAGGGTGAGTTCCCCTTTATGATTTTTATTCTCGGAGTTTGTTGAATTTTTTAGAGTTAGGTTGTATAATAAGGGAGACATGACGTCCCTGGTAACCCTAGAAAGAGTAGAACAGTATGTTTCCCTAAATGCTTTTTATTCTGGAAGTTTGTTGAATTTTTTATAATTAGGTTGTACATTAAGGGAAACACGACGGCCCTGATGACAACAGAAAGAGTAAAATAGGATGAGTTCCCTTCTATGTTTCTTATTTTGGGAATTTTTTGACCCCAGAAAGAGTAGAACAGGGTTAGTTCCCCTATATGCTATTCATTCTCGGAATGTATCGACTGGAGTTATCCAATCAAATAATTCTTTTTTTTTTTCTCGAATACGATTTTGAGTACAGATTATCTGAACTAATTATTCTTTATGCCTAATCTTGGCGTAAAAAACAATTGTTAGAAGCTTCAAACTGAACATTTTGTTTCGACATTCTTCATTTGTAGATGTGACGTTTTGTTTGGATTGAATTGAAGTTTATTGAATTGCGCGAAAAATTACAAAAATCGAAAAATGATAATTGTAATTTTTTTGTTGGTATGACGTTTACACATTTTGTTGATTTGGTAATTTTTTATGGTTTTTGTTGATTTTGGTGATGGTTGACTAAAATGTTGAAAATTTACTTTACTTTCAGCAAACTAAACGAGTGTCTTCCACTCCCAGACTAAGCATGAAGTAAAATTTCGAGTTGAGAAAAGCCCGAAGAATTTGGATTTGGACCAAATCCAAATTCTGGCTTTTCTCAACTCGAAATTTGACTTCATGCGCCACGCGTACAAAACACTGATTTCAAATGAAGATATTGTTAGCATTTCACATTGAGAATAATCACGAATGCCAACTGTTACAATAATTTAAATATTATTTACTATTTTATGAAACCATAATTTATGTCTTTTTATGTTCAATCAAAACATTTATTTTGCGATATTTTCCAATGGAAAATACATTTTTTTTTTTATAAAACCATAAATAATTATATTTTGTGTTGACTGGTAACATCTTAAAATAAACAAATATTTAAAATCAACAAAAATGAATTATAAAACATAACAAAAATCACAATACTTTGTGATATTTCAAATTGGGTTGTAATTCTAACTCGCACCCTATCGCATGGGGAAGCAGGTCTACGGACAAAAGAGGTAAGTCTTTGCACGACTTTTTAGTAAGCAATGATTTAGAGATACTTAACCGCCGGACGGAACCCACTTTCGTGAACGCGGGGGAGCCAGACGGTGATTGATGTCACAATGGCTAGCTTAGGTATTTTTAATTATATAGATAAATGGGAAGTCGGTCGGGAAGCATCTATGTCCGATCATAGATGGGTAACTTTTCAGATTGGACTAAAAAAGAGTCCTAGTAAACCTTACCGAGATCCGAGACAAACGGATAAGGAGGCATACATCTGGCATCTCGGTAAGGGCCTGCAGGATATCAGAACAGAATGCCCGAAGGACTATGCCAGCCTTGACCTCCTCGCGGGGGAAGAGCAGACAAAGATCCTGAAGGCATATAAATTGACCTGCCCACTTAAAAGGAGAACAGAGACAGGGAGAGCCACCCTATGGTGATTCCCAGATATCGACTCCCTAAAAGATGAGGCTAGGAAAGCATTTAACAGTGCTGAACGCTCTAAACTGAACTCTGACTGGGCCATTTATAAGGCCCGCCTTAGAGAGTACAAAAAACTCATAATGCAATGTCAACGAGCATCATGGCGTGCTTTCTGTGAAGGTATAGAAAGCACGCAGGAAGTTAGCAGGCTCAAGAAGGCTCTCTCACAGGACCATAAACAATCTGTGGCAATCCTGAGAAAGGAGGACGGCGCCATGGCCGACGACCTCCATGAGAGTCTGCAACTATTGCTCAACACACACTTCTCGGTCTGCACTATACTAAATAGAAACGTCGGGGAAGAACCTGAAACCACCTCAATAAGATCGGAAGACTAGCAACTAGCTCAGGAGGTGGTTAACGAGGAAAACACCCTAATGGCAATAAGCAGCTTCTCCGCCTTTAAAACACCTGTACCGGACGGCATATTCCCCGCCCTACAACAGTAGGGACGGGATGCACTACTTGAGCAATAGTGATGCTGTTCCGGTCCAGTCTGGCGCTGGGACATGTCCCAAAGGCAGAGGCGCGTTAACCATAAGGCGTAACAGGCGGCCGCCTGGGGCCGCAGCCCTTCGGGGGCCCCATAAAACGTACCTCTGACTCAAGGTACGTCGATGGCCGTAACACATATGAACACATATGTGTTACAGGATATGGCGCGGGGAAAGGGGTATGGGAAAACATGGAAAGATCCAGTATCTTTCCATGGTTTCCCCTACCCCTGTTCCCACGGATCCTAATTCTTGAGAGAGAAAACAATGACGTTGTATTTGGTTACATTTTTGAGCCTTCCATAACCTCTCTTTCCGGTTTCGCTGTACGTTCATAGATTTTTTAATATTTTGTGTTAATAATAAGTGTTATTAAATTAATAATTAATTATTTAAACTAATATTAAGTTTTCAATAATAAGAAAGCTTTTAAGAGCAAAATATTTTAAATTAAATAAAATACAAAGAGGAGAAAACTTAATAAATTTCCCCTTTTCGCACCTTCTTTAAATGTGTATTTAAATTATACAGGGAGTTTTTCTTTAAAGTATAAGTATTCCAAATTCAGTTTATTTTTTCTAAATCTTCAGATATTCCTTGTTATTTTTTAAGTTCAATTTAAAACTTTAAATAAGTGTTTTCCACTCCCAGACTAAGCATGAAGTAAAATTTCGAGTTTAGAAAAGCCCCGTGAAAATTTGTCGAGGGTCGCGCAGCGACCCGAGACAAATTTTCTGGGCTTTTCTAAACTCGAAATTTTACTTCATGCGCCACGCGTATAAAACACTAAAATATTTTGAAATGCATGTATGTTCAAACTTCGCTTAAAATCAGTGTTGTATACGCGAGTTTAGAAAAGCCCAGAAAATTTTTCTCACAAACGCTGCATGTGCTGAGGCTAAAACACATGTTTCATATACCATGTCCTAGGTATAATTATTATTATTGACAAATTTACGATTGATAGGTCTTATTTCTGAGTATTATTTTTTTGTAAATCAAGCAAAACATTAAATCGTGTGTTTATTTACTTTTTTATTCTGATAATGTTGTTTTGATTGTTGACTCGTCACCGATAATTTTACCTTAAATAAGTTAGTGTCAAGTGCAGTTGCAAAGTTTGAAAGAATGGATCGTTTAACTGTTGTGCTGTGAATTTCTCAATAATTGTTGTACTTTAATAAATTATTAAATAAAATATTTCTGTGTTTCAACTTTCTTGTAATTACTTTCATTACAATTGTTTCGCTACGCTGTAGCTTCTTCAGGTGAAGAATGTTAATGGTGTCATTTACAGGCAAATATACATTATATATACACAGTTTTATGACATGAGGATGGAGCGAGGGTCTTTTCTCAGCCTGAGCAGTTGAGAGTTCGATCTGTTCGTCCAGCAAGAGGCCTGATGAATGTTTTTTATTTATTTCCAGGTTTTACATTAGGTTTAATTTTCTTCCTTTGCTAGCGATGTGCGCTATTTTATTTTATTTTACGTAAGTCCACTGCATACTCCGGGTCCTAAAATGCAATTCCGCCTGGGACCTTCCTGACTCTTAACACGCCTCTGCCCAAAGGTCTGGAAACAAGTTAGGGTTGTATTCATACCGAAGCCTGGTAGAGCAGACTATACTGCACCCAAGGCATACAGACCAATCACACTCTCTTCGTTTCTCTTGAAAACGCTGGAGAGAATCTGTGAAAGGTACATAAGAACGTCAGCACTTATAGGTTAAGCGCTGATGCCATCGCAACACGCTTACACACGGGGAAGATCCACCGGGTCAGTCCTACATAACGTAGTGAGTAGAATCGAGAGATGAATGGATAACAAAGAATCCGCCATGGGTGTTTTTGTTGACATCAAATGTGCGTTTGATAAAACGACTAAACCGAAGATAAGTAACGCGCTAAACATGCGCGGAGTACCATCAAAAATGTATGACTGGATTAGCAATGCACTTGTCAACCGACTGGTCACAGTGGAGAACGTATCACTTGCAAGATTGACAGAGGCTGCCCACAAGGAGGTATCCTATCTCCTTTACTATGGTACATGGTGCTGGACAGCCTCCTAGAACAACTTCAATAGTTAGGCTTCTTTGTGACAGCCTATGCTGACGACTTAGCCATTATAGTACATGGCAAATTTGAAGACGCTCTCTGTGATCAAATGCAGGGAGCTCTAAATACAGTTTTGCGGTGGTGCAATAATCACTCCTTGTCAGTAAATCCTGCTAAAACGGAGTTGGTCATGTTTACCAAGAAAAGGAAGGTCATAAAAAGAGCACCAAAGCTACTGAATACGATGCTGCAGTACAGCGACGAGGTGAAATACCTGGGCAACACTCGACAGGAAACTGAGCTGGAACACACACATCGAAATTAAAACTGACAAAGCTATAAGAGCCTTTTGGCAAAGTAGTCGGGCAGTGGGGAAAATCTGGGGGTTGAAACCGTGCACGACGATGTGGCTGTACACACTTGTCATAAAGCCTATGGAGCTTCAATTTGGTGGCCCAGGACCAAACAAGTAACGACTATAAAGAGACTAGCGCAAGGGCAGCGGACAGTCTGTTTAAGCATAACAGGCGCTATGCACACAACTCCGACAATGGCGCTGGAGGTCATGCTATGCCTTCCGCCACTTGATATTCACGTGGAAAGGGAGGCTATTGCGACCATACTTCGCCTCCAAAGTAGCGGGATTTGGAACAGCAACAACTGTGGGGAAATCAGAGGTCACCTCTGAAGGATGTTCTGCAACGATATACCTCTATCAGAGGCTGGCACTGACTACTGCATACCGACACCAATACGGAATGCACCCTACACTGTTAATATCCAACCCACGAAACATATGAGAGAGTCGGCTATTAGAATCTACATCGATGACAAAAAGAAAAGATAGGTCAGGGATTGGAGTTTTCTCTAGAACCCTGAGGATCCATCCGAAAATCCCCATGGGTAAGTATGCCACCGTCGCTCAACTGGAGACGATGGGTATAAAACTTGCGGCTGACATCATTTTAAGCCGTAAAGTGTCAAATGAAGCAGTAGGCAAGCCTTGATGTCTCTGAAGAAGTTCTACACTACTTCACAGACAACACTAGAGTGTCATAAAAAACTACGGCAGGCAGCAATGCATAACAACATTGAAATCTGCTCGGTGAAGGGGAACGATATAAACATAGGTAACAAGAGGACTGATGCACTGGCTAGAGCAGCGGCTGGGATGAACGTCGTCTCACCGGAGCTGCTAGTGCAATTGATACCCCTGTCACTATGTAACATGTTACATTCCAACACACACACACGAAAAGTTGCAAACTCTCGAAGGAGACATTACTGTACCCCCAACGAGATTTCAGCTAAACAGTACCTGCAGATGACTAGAAGAAACCTCAGGCGGATAACCGCTGTTCTAACCGGACACTGGGGGTCAATGGACACTTATACAATATGAGAATAGTTGACTCCCCATCTTGTAGAGGGTGTGAAATGGAAGACGAGACTGCGAGGCACATCCTCAGCGAATGCCCGGCACTCTCGTCTACGAGAGGATCCATACTCTGTGAAAGATGGCCGACGATGGACATCATCAGGGATTTGCCCACCTCAGTAATATTGGACTACGTAGACAAGGTGGGATGGTTGAGCTGAGGATAAGTGACCCTTAGTGGGAGGCAGTACAATGGGCCTAATGAGGTCTAAGTGCAGTTCAGCAATGCGCACTCCCCCTTATACCAAATATTTCAAATTGTGATTAGTTTTATTTCACATTTATTTGATCTGTTTACTTTTTACATCAGCTGTTTTCGTAAATTCGTTCAGTTTGAAACTTCAAACAAGTGTTGACCATTCCCAGATCAAAAATTTGGATTTGGACGCGCACCGTCCAAATCCAAATTAGGGCTTTTCTCAACTCGAAATTTTACTTCATGCGCCACGCCCACAAAACACTGATTGAAAGTGAAGTTTTTGTTTTTACGATTCATGGTACAATTTTCAATTCGGATTGGATCTTGCGCACTTTTAGAAAATCAAGTTTTGTTTTGAACTCGGGTGAGAAATCAACTGAACTTGTTGTTTTAATTAGCAGAAGTTGCTGTGAAATTAACATTTTTATTTTAGAGTTGGAAAAAACAACATCGAGTTTCATCAAGTTTTTCGATTTTCTTAGTTTCCTGTGTAATTTATTCTTTCGTTTTTCTAAATCTTCAAAAAATTTCCAAAAATCCATTTTAAGACCGATTTTGATGCGTTTTCGTGTGCATCTTGCAGTCGCAATTTCGACGCACATTGCACCCTTGATACCCGTATGCACTGAGGATAATTTTAGATTGAGCTACATAAGACAACAGTTATTAAAATAATTCTTAATTTTAATAACTATTGTCTTATGTAGCTCGATCTAAAATTCCCGCTCTCGTTTTGTAAATAACTATTACCTACGCCCTATCTAGTAACCGCACCATACTGTCATCTGGACGCGTATGATTGACATTACCTACACATGCACGTAATAGCTTGTATTTTACATGCCGACAGCTAATTGATTACCGCACAACCAAATGGCATGTCTTTGATGTAAATTGATCGAGTTATTCGATCTTTAAAGTGTGTTGCTAGAATTTTATATACTACATTTAGGAGTGCTATTCCTCTATCATTTGAACATTTTGTTTTATCTCCTTTTTTTATATATAAGTAAGAGTATAGCTTCATTCCAATCTTTTGGGAATGTTTCCTCCTCCCAAAATTTTGCCATCTGTGTGTGGATCCAGTCTAGTAGGACCTCTCCCCCATATTTATACAATTCGGCTGTTATTTGGTCATTACCTGGACATCTATTTTTTTCAAGTTTTTTATGATTTCTTCGAATAACGCTGAAAACAGGAGAAAAAATAGGTGAATACCAGTGTGGTTTTAGAAAAGGTAGGTCGGTGATCGATCAGGTATTCGCGTTAAGAGAAATCCAGTCCGAAAGTTTCACATACGGTAAAGAAACATATGTGCTATTTATAGACTTTCGTCAAGCATACGATCGAATTAAATGAAAGGAGTTATACAGAGCCCTAGTAGAACTAGGAATGGATGGCAAACTACTGAAGCTAATAAAGTTAATACTGAACGAAAAAAACAATAGGGTGAAGATCGGCCACAGACCATCAGAATATTTTAAAGTCAAGGAAGGAGTTGGGCAGGGAAATCTTGTGCCCTGGAGGTAGTGATAAAGCGAGCAAATCTCCATAGAAACGGACTGTTATACCACAAAAAACATCAGTGCTTAACATTTGCGAATGATTTGGCCATCATAACCAGAAACAAAAATGAACTCCAGGCGTGTCAAAACTGGAAGAAGGCTCCCGCAAAATAGGTTTACTAATAAATGAAGAGAAAACGAAGTTAATTACATGGACAGACAAGGAATACAAGGGAAATGGGAACATCAAAATAACAAATAACAAAGGCAAAACTTATACTTTTAAGGAGGTGGAACACTATACATACTTGGGCACCCAATTTTATAAAAGACCAAATATGAGAGAAGAGATACAAACGAGACTCATGAAAGGAAACAGATGCCTACAAGGACTGAGAAAAATATTCTACAATAAAAATATAAGTCGAAAACTAAAAATTAAAATACACAAGTCGATCTATAGCATTATTTGGAAGTGAAACTTGGACGTTAGGAACAACGGAACAAAGAATGCTAGGTGTATGGGAGAGGAAAATACTAAGAAAAATATACGGGGGGGAAAAAGTTCAAGAAGTGTGGGAAAGGACAAATAAAGAATTAAAAGAAGTATATAATGAACCAGATATTGTAGCTGTAACAAAAGGACAAAGATTAAGGTCGTTGGGCCACATAATGAGAATGGAAAATGATAAGATACCCAAGAAACTGATTGAAATGAATATAGGAGGAAGAAAAAGAAGAGGAAGACCAAGGGCGAGGTGGAAAGATGACGTAATCAATGATATAGAAGAATGTAAAATTACCAGATGGAAAGAGAAAACCCAAAATAGGAAAACATGGAAAAGAACTGTGGAACAAGCCATGGGCCTACTAGGCCTGAAGTGCTAGGATATATATATATATATATATATATATATATATATATATATTGATCAAGCAGTAATGTAGTTTTCATCAATGTCATGTTACTATAAAAAATGATTGAATAAATAAGTTGTTCTTTCATGCTCATTTTTTTAGGACGTAGATAAAGTATCGTACGTTTCTCGAGTGGTATGGCGCAGGTCGTGCGCAACAAATCCGCTCATATGTAATATGCTGCATACCACTTTCGTGACGTAATATATTACTATGACCTTTTTCGGTAAAATGGATTACTGAAAGTACGTTCTCACCAAAAATGTGATTCCCTTCTAAAAGGTGGTTAGCATAAAATAAAGTGACAAAACATCTCAGTTAACATTAGGGATGATATCAAAATACATATTCCGAAGCAACATACTTCACTATTTACAAACACTTTTAGCTGCTTGTGTGTCAAACTTTACACAACACACATTATGTTCACTTTAACCTATTCAATACTGCCTTCCTTTAAGAGATTTTTTCTAAACTCGCAATTTTACTTCACGTGCCTAGTGTACACTGAAATATGAGTTTCAAAATTTATTTTATCATACTTCTAAATTGTGATTTTCTTGTATTTACCTGGTTTATAGTTTTTAACTAAATTTGGGAAATCTTTAGTCTCTTCATCCCCTTCCACCCCTGGTCAAAATCGTGGTTACACCTATGAATAAATGTATGGTAAAAAAAAAACACAACAATGATTAAAATCACTTTATTTAAATCCTTCAGTAATAAAAATAAGATCTCAATCAATCAATCAAAGCAAACACAGTTCTTTTGATTTGAATAAACCACCTCTTTAGGGGGGCTAGGCTGGAAACACGATGGAAAAAGGTTACAAACATCCAACTTGTAATCTTTCAGTTTTAATAATATTCGAAAATACATATCATCAGTAGCTACACAATTAAAAAAATTATACAATCTCATTATTCTTCTCAACAACAACAAAATAATCTTACAAATTCAAAATTTTAGACCATATTTATTCAATTTCAAATTTTAGATTTTACTTCTTTGATACATAAAATTTTCAAATATATAATAATATTCATAATTATCACTTTTCTTCTTCATCTTCATCGCCGTTCTATATACATAATATTCTACACATTTAATAAGAGATATTTTTGTTTTAATTTACTTGATACAGTAATGGAACCGCACAAATGTAAAAGGCGGTTGGTAATAAGTATGTATAGGCAGTATATATGGCACCGAGGCCTATATATATAAAATATTTTTCTATACAGATCGTGTCTTTTTATTTGCTCATTATTGTGATCTACTAATCTAATAAATTATTTCTTGAATTTTGGAGGCATTCATGGTACATTTTCAATTTTAATATAACAAAAACACTGAACTTTAATAAATTATTATGAAATATGAAGTCGGCTGAATTAGACAAGTTTTTTTTTATATTGAGTTAAATCTAACTTAATTTGTTAAATAGTTTTAATAAATGAAATAAATAAGGCCAATATAACAACAAAATGTATGTAGAATCTTCTCATTTCACTTAGGAATAAATTTGATGATACTGTGTACTAGATATCACTCCATCAAACTGTCATCATTACTCACAAGTAATGGGCCCGTTCATCAGAGACAACAGTTGGGAGTTTACTGCCAACTGTTGGGCAATTCTCTGATGATTATTGTAGTAATTACTTTTTTCACTGATTAGTTTTATTATGCTAAATGTACATTTCAAACACTATGTGCTCATTTTCAACAGAATTGACAAAAAAAATATTTTTTTTTATCAACTGTATTACTATTGAAAATGAACACATAGTGTTCGAAATGTACATTTAGTATAATAAAACTAATCAGTGAAGAAAGGAATTACTACAATAATTAATAGAAAACTCTTCACCTAACTAAAAGAAGAATATTGAATTCTCTGATGACCGATTGGTGTTGGCGGAGTACTGTTCATTAAATACCAACATACATTACAAACAAATCCAAACATGTTGAATGTTGAACATTTTGATGAACAGGCCCAATGTTTATACGTATTATTACTGATGGATGAGTAATAAATAAAATTTAGTAATGAATGCATTACTTGAGAAGATTTGATAGCGATCCTCAAACCATATAACTTACTTTACAATCAAACATATTAACTATTATATGATTTAACCGAATTCGTGATTAGTTTATGAGATCAAATGACTAGCATGATCGAAAAAAAAAGATCTGTATAGATATATAT
Organism: Philonthus cognatus; assembly: GCA_932526585.2. Classification (NCBI taxonomy): domain Eukaryota; kingdom Metazoa; phylum Arthropoda; class Insecta; order Coleoptera; family Staphylinidae; genus Philonthus; species Philonthus cognatus. The sequence continues at coordinate 20,311,902 of OW052249.1, read as the reverse complement.
TTATTTTTCAAATTGGTTAAATCGTTAAATAAAGTAGAATCAGTGCATTGAAATTATCACAAGTTTAGAAAGTGTGGAAAATAAATTGCGGTGTGTGCGTGGGGGAAATAATGTTATTGCTACTTGTCAGAATTTTCATTTTGAGTGTGATGTAGAAGTTGTACGTCATCCAGGGATGGAATTATCGGATCGGCAAAATTACTGTTCTCAGAACTGTTGATATTAGTGTTGTGAGTTGGCGAAAATTCTCGAGCACGTTCTCTGTCACCGAAATGGCGAAATATAGAGAACGTTCTGTTGAGGAATGACCGAAATAATTTTCATGGCTCTGCTCGCTGTTTTCTCACGGACTAGACACACTGTTGCATTTTTTCCTTTTTTTAGCTAACTAAGGATATCGTTTTTTAATTAATATTAAATAAATATTTATTTTTTAATTTATGTGACTCAGTGAGACACACGCTGTTTGCGATGGAGTCGCATACTTCAATGTCATTTGTTGAGTTGGATAAATATTCTGAAAATGTCTTCTAAAAAATATAATATTTGGAGTTATTACATTACATTTGAAGAGAGAGCCGGCGAGAAATCGTGTAAATTACTGAGGTCATTCCCCAACAGAATGTTCTCTATATTTCTCCATTTCGGTCATAGAGAACATGCTCGAGAATTTTCACCAACTCACAACACCAATTGATATACAGTTTCTTTTACTAATCTAAAATTAAATGTTTTTTTAATCAATAAATTTTAGATTATAGGCCACCAAAATAACAGTTCACTACAGCTCCAATGTAACTGTTAAAATGAGTCTTGGTGGCAAAATTTGAAGCATTCAAAAGATCTGTTTGTTTATATGTTTTGTGTCTGAGGAACCAACAGTTAAAACTATAGACAAGATATCATAAAGTATTTAATCACATAAATAATCTTTGATTTTTGTCAACTTCATTATAAATTTTAAAAAATTCTTGACAATTTCTCCACCCGTTAAATCCGCACAGCTTCTTTATAATCAATATTATCTCCAATTTATAAAAAAAAGGGGAGGGGGGGGATAATGAATCAACATAACGTATAAAAACCTAATAATAATAATAAATTGTACATGCTGATGAACTTAGGATTAATATCGAGCTAGCCGCCGTTGAGTTGCTTCTCCAGCCTGACCTTCAGCGAGACCTTCTCCTCCTTGACCTCGGCCAGCTCCTGGCTCAGTTCTTGACACAGCCTCAGGAGGACACTGTTCTGATCCTGGAGTTTGAGGAACAGCTCAAATTTGGCCTTTTCCTCCTGCGTTTGCACCGCCGTGGTGGCGATGGTGGGGCTCTCGCGGCTCTTCGGAGTCGGTTTTCTATAGATCTCAAAGGCGCCGTGCTTTTTGGGAGCGTCCGTGGTGTCCTGGGTGGTCTCAGACACGGAGAATTGGGCAAAGAGTTTCTTGCGTTCCGCTTCATATTGATCACCTGATTGAAATTTAAATTAATACATATTCAAAAGTGATTATTACAATCATAAGATTACTAACATTGATAACAATGAGTGTGAGTTTTTACTTTCCCCGTATGAAATAGAAAGGGAAAGTATTGTTTAAATGAGCATTTTCATATCAAGAACGTTAGCGGAAATATCCGTTATCTCAGTTCTGATAAGAAAAATGTCTGACTGTCCGTCAGGCTGTCCATCTGTTAGTCTTTCTATCTGTCTGTCTGTCCGTCTAGCTGGCTGTCCATCTTTCCAACCGTCCGTCTGTTTGTCTGTCTGTCAGCGCTGTACAGCCAAAATAGCCTAAGATATTGATATGAAACTTTCAACTTGAGCTTTTCATTACAATCGTAGAATGTGAAAAGTTTTTGGTGAAAATACAGCTATCTGAAATGATAGTTCACTCTTAGCGATTTTTCGATATTCCTTGATCATTTTTTTAAACATAGATCGAATTAAAGCCCTAGTTTGGCAACTTTATCTACTGTTTTTAGTTTCATTTGTGAAAATTACACATAACTATTATTAAATCAGTAGATTTTGTACTTTGCATTAAATCAGTGTTTTATGCTTGTGGCACATGAAGTAAAATTTTGAGTTTAAAAAGGAATGAAAATTTGGATTTGCGGGCGCAACTCGCTTCGCTCGCGATGTTTAATATGTGTTCTACCAGCAACACAAACAATATTACATTGATACTCAAATTCCCCTCATACTCGGGTAAACAAGTACTGACAAATGTAATGATAACTAAGTATAACAAAAGGAAACTAGCCTCTAGTGGTAATAATGTAAACTAAACAATGTATATGTTCCTCAGTTAACTTAGCCGCACCGCAGTGATCGATACCTTTGATATATAATACATTAAAACATGTATATTCTTTTCGAAACACCCTGTATAAGCAGTTCACATCTGAGCCAAGGTTAGGTTAGATGACACATTTTTAAGTTTGGTTTAATTATGCTCAACTATTTTTGAGGTTAGGTTCTTAAGTAAGCATCAACTAATAGGGTTAAGTTACACAGTCATCAACGAACTTAAGTAACTGACAGCCAAGTTAATATAGCTGAGTTAGGTGAGTCTAACTATATCCAAACACTACCTAGATTGTAAAGTTAGGTTATGGTTAGTCCTTCCTTCAGTTATTTTATGAAAACGTACAATTTAAAAATGTATAAACTCCTTGATTAACACGTTGATAGCCGCAGTTAAATTTGCATATAGGCCCCGCGGCATGTACTTTGTGCCGCATCCAGTAACAACATTTAAAGCATCGTGGTGCCCGTGCCGTGGAACTAGTACCACGTAACTATATACAGGGTGTCTACGCTAAACCGTTCGTTAAAAGTTTATGGGGTTGCCGTTGCACTAAAAATTTTAAAAAAATCTTTGCCATACAGTTGAATCAGTTCTCCTAATGTGAAATATTTTCAACTTAATATCACTTCCAGTTCCACCGGAAGTAGCACCAAATTTGTAATTTTAAATGGAACACCCTATATATTAGTCATTTTTTGTATTCCTCGTTTAAATTGCAACATATTTTATTTGAACATGTGTACACTTATCTCTTATAGTTTTCAAGCAAAAAAAAATATTTCTAAAATTTTGACCTCTACAAGGCATCTTGAAATCTGTCTGTAACTTCTCTTAAGAGTAAAATAAAAATATGATTTATATCTCTACTTGTACCTAGAGAATGCCTCTAAGAGTGTATTAATTGGAAACTGTCAATTTTGACAATAAGTGTTCTTAAAATGTCAATATCGAAGTGCCCTCTTCAATATCTCGTAATTCAATTTTTTTAAATGGAATGACCCATTTTTTATCACGTGGTACGATTGGGGGGAAGATTTCCTACAAAAAAGTACTAACAACTATATTCCTAAAGCAAGTGGTTTTCGAATTATTTCGAAGATGTGTTTTTCGTGGTATTTATGCAGCGAATAATGCGCGCATAAGTCGCAACTGAATTTTAATAGGCAAGTAGTAATGCTTTTGTTTTGTAGCGTATGTAATGCAAAATGTCAAATAATAAAAACAATTAGTACAAAGTTATACAGGAATCAACAAAATGAATAAATACACCCATCAACAAATTATCAATTTATTCCTTATACATGGCAACTGCGATAGAATTGCTACTCGAACATGTAGAATATTTAATGAAACTTATCCACATTTGCCGCTGATGAATGAAACAAGATTTAAAAGATTTGAATCAAATTATGTTCAGTTGACAGTTGCCATGTATAGAGAATAAATTGAAATTTGTTGATTTGTGTAATTATTCATTTTGTTGATTTCTGTAAAACTGTACTTATTCTTTTTGTTATTTGACATTTCGCAATACAATCGCGACAAAACAAAAGCATACTACTGGCCTACTAAAATTTAATTGCGACTTATGCGCGTAATATATCCTGCATAAATGCGACGAAAAACGAATTTTCGAAATAATTCGAAAACTACTTGCTTTAAGAGTATAGTTGTATAATATCGTATATTCAATAAAAAAAAAAACCTCTAGAGTGCCATGACTTTATCTTTTTTTAAATTTATGTTGGCTACGCTCTGTAGGAATTGACATATAAGACATCAAACATATAAATTATAATGCATAATTTCATAGTTGCCAACCTACAATATTTTCCATGGCACTCTAGAGATTTTATTTTATTGAACATACTATACTTTTTTGTAGGAAATTTTCCCCCCAATCGTACCACGTGGTAAAAATTGGGTCATTCCATTTAAAAAAAATCGAATTACTAGATATTGAAGAGGGCACTTAGATATTGGCATTTTAAGAACCCTTATTGTCAATATTGACAGTTTTCAATTAATTTACTCTTAGAGGCATCCTCTAGGTACAAGTAGAGATATAAATTATATTTTTCTCTTATTCTTAAGAGAAGTTACAGATAAATTTCAAGATGCCTTTTAGAGGTCAGAATTTTAGAAATATTCTTTTTTTCTAGAAAACTATAAGAGATAAGGAAAGGGAGAAATAACGAATGCATTGTAAATAGTCTGTAAGATATTAAGATATGCCAATAAAGGTCTTTTTTTTTATAAGAGATAAGTGTACATATGTTCAAATAAAATATGTTGCAATTAAAACGAGGAGCCCAAAAAATTACTAAAATACAGGGTGTTACATTTAAAATAACAAATTTGGTGCTACTTCCGGTGGAGCCAGAAGTGATATAAAGTTGAAAATATTTCACATTAGGAGAACTGATTCAACCATATTACAAGGATTTGTTTCAAATTTTTAGTGCAACGACAACCCCATAAACTTTTAACGAACGGTTTATCGTACACCCTGTAGACATATAAACTAGGTGGCCTGAACTTTTAAAAACGATTATGTCCCTTTAAATGTTTGCTTTATTATTCTGTATAATTGGAACAAAAACTTAAGCAGCAGCCTGAGGTAATATTTTTATGTTATGGCGATCAACGTGCTAAGCATTAAGTGAAATGTTGAGTTTAGAAGAGCCTGAAAATTTGGTTGGTGACAAAGCTTGCAACCCAAATTTTGAAGCTTTTCTAAACTTTATATGCCAAGCATATAAATTAGTAATCGATCAAAAGGATCGACAAACGAACAATCCACTCGATCTTTTCAAGCAGCTTGAGAGTTGACTTTGAGAATTTACTTACATGAGTTGCTGGTTACTTATGGCCACTAGCCTAATCTAACACCTCTCCAACCATTACTTAAGTTAATGGCAGGTAACCAAGGTAAGATATCAATCAGATCATATTTTAGATTAGTTACCTGTTATTTAACCTAATGCTAGATTCGATCAGGGGGTGATAGCCCACATTCCCTTTCTTAGTGACATCTGTTTACAGCAGAGAACTATCAATAACACCAACGCACTAATCTATATTGGTGTGCGTGTAGATGTGTACATGTGTGAGTGAGAAATACAGAAAACTGTAATATGAAATTCACTGATGCATTTACACCATCTTTCATATACATAGAGTTTTATGTAACACCGAACATGCTAAAATGTACTCAATGTTAATTTTCCTATGTTCGATGTGTACTGGAAAGCATCAAAGCATTGATGTGATTTGATTGGCTACGATTTCTAATTGTAATATAGTCACCCCAATTTACACTCTTTCCTTTAAAAATAAATTAAATCTGTCAGCTATCGCAAGCAAGTGATATTTGCTTTTCTAGAACTTGAAGCGGACGTAGACCAAGAGTTCAACATATCAATAATGTATACAAAGGAGTAACAGATTTTTCTGGTATACTTATACCATGGAGAAAACAGTTCAAGAAATTCCCATGATTTATTTTCTCTAAAATGTTTTGATTGGCCAACACATATTTTAACTATTTCGAACCTTTTAAAATAGTTTGTTTGGATAAATTTTATAAGCGAGAAGTTAGAAGTCCGTCGATATTATCGGAAGAGATGAAATTCAACAATTTCTATTATGTCGAAGAGTGTCCAGTAATATCCTTACTATTTCAAAACCATTTAATATTTAAAAATCCTCTGTATATAAGAGTTCTACAAGAATTTAAGTTTAGGTCCTACAAATTCCAACATTAATAGTCGCTGTATGACAAAATGAAGCGATAACATTTCTTTAATATATTAAATTAAACAATGAAATGTTGCGAAAAATTGTGTTTACTGATGAAGCATTGATATCTTCTTACCTTCTTTAACTAGTATTATACTGATTAAAAATATAACAAACGTTGATAAACATTCCCTTGAACTAAAATATTCATAATACAACATATTGTGGTTGACATAATAATTGACAAATTTAATTTATTTTTGACGGGAAGAGTGTACATTGGGTTGACTAAATTACCAATAGAAATCGTAGCCAATCACATTGTACTCAATGCTTTGATGCGTTCCAGTACACATCAGTACACATCGAACATAGAAAAATTAACATTGAGTACATTCTAGCATGTTCGGTGTTACATAAAACTCCCTGTATGTGAATGCACAAATAAATATATAATTTTTATTGTGAATAAAATCGTAATCACTTAAAAAAAGAATAATGGCGCATTAAACTCGCAAAAACACAAAAATCGTTTGGAATTTCTTGATTAGTTCATGATAACCGGCATCTAACTGCAGCAGCGTTGAGTATTTTTCCAAAAAATGCAATTTATATTGCTGTGTCAAGTGCCGTGTCTTAAGTAACCATCAACTAATATGATTGAATTGTTAGGTTAAAAAATCGGTCATGATCTAACTTAATATAAGTAACTGTTAGCCAATTTAATCTAGCTAAGGTTATGTTAGTCATGTGTAACTGATTTTAGGGTAGATTGGTTCTAGATTTGTCAGGTTACTTAGGTTTCTTTATAAAAGCGTCAATTTGAAGTTTCGAAAAAGTGTCTTCCACTCCCAGACTAAGCATGAAGTAAAATTTGGAGTTTAGAAAAGCCTGAAAATTTGGTTTGGACTTCTAAACTCGAAATTTTACTTCATGTGCCACTGGTATAAAACACTGATCATATGTTGAGTTTAAAATATTCATATAAGATTGATTGAACAAAGATCATCTGCTTGATTATTGAAAAAGATAATGAACTGCTCGTTCATCACTTAGTTCACGATAACCGGCATCTAACTGCGGCAGCGTTGAGCAATTTTTTAAAAAATGCAATTTACATTGCTGTGTCAAGTGCCGTGAGTGTCTTAAGTAACCATCAACTTATTTGATTGAATTGTTAGGTTGAATAATCGGTCATGAACTAACTTAATGTAAGTAACTGATTGCCAATTTAATCTAGCTAAGGTTATGTTAGTAATATGTAACTGATTTTAGGGTAGGTTGGTTCTAGATTTGTTAGGTTACTTAGGTTTCTTTAAAAAGCGTCAATTTGAAGTTTCGAACAAGTGTCTTCCACTCCCAGACTAAGCATGAAGTAAAATTTCGAGTTTAGAAAACTCGCAACCAAACCAAATTTTCAGGCTTTTCTAATCTCGAAATTTTACTTTATGCGCCACTGGTATCAAACACTGATCATATGTTAAGTTTAAAATATTCATATAAGATCGATAGAACACAGATCTGCTTGATTCTTGAAAATGATAATTAACTGCTCGATCATCACTTAGTTCACGTGACCGGCACCTAACTGCGGCAGCGCTGAGTATTTTTTCAAGAAATGCAATTCACATTGCTGTGTCAAGTGCCGAGTGTGTCTTAAGTAACAATCAACGAATTTGATTGAATTTTTAGGTTAAATAATCGTTCATGAACTAACTTAATGTAAGTAACTGATAGCCAATTTAATCTAGCTAAGGTTATGTTAGTCATGTGTAACCGATTTTAGGGTAAGTTGGTTCTAGATTTGTCAGGTTACTTAGGTTTCTTTATAAAAGCGTCAATTTAAAGTTTCAAACAAGTGTCTTCCACTCCCAGACTAAGCATGAAGTAAAATTTCGAGTTTAGAAAAGCCTGAAAATGTGGTTTCCGCTTCGCTACTCGACCAAACCAAATTTTCAGGCTTTTCTAAACTTGAAATTTTACTTCATGCGTCACCAGTATAAAACACTGATCATATGTTAAGTTTAAAATATTCATACAAGATCGATAAAACAAAGATCATCTGCTCGATTCTTGAAAATGATAATGAACTGCTCGATCATCACTTGCTCGATACTTGAGATATTCGATCTTGTCCATCACTACTCTTAAGATATTGACTGCTAACTATGAGATAACTCGTAGTTTACGATCATATTATAACTGAATATGATTAAGAACCAGTTACACCAAACACGTTGAACTGGTTCATCTTTGAACTCGAGTTCAAAGTGACATTATAACAATAGAAACTTTCATTTTGAACTCGAGTTCAAAGATGAACACAGTTCAACGTTTTTGGTGTAACTGGGCCCAAATTAAATTGGCATTCGAGAACCAGAATTTTAAAAATTGTGGAAAGTCAAAGTGTTGATGAAGTTAGTGAATTATCACTCACCTGGAAAAATCCCATTGGAAACATTCTCATATTTCTCAAACTGGTCGAAATTCGCAAACTCCCTCTCGGAATCCCCCACCCGACTGCCACAATCCCCCTCAGACTTTTGATTGATTAACTTCTTCGTGTGGTGCTGCACGTTCGGACTCACCCTCGGAGGCACCGACGGTGGCGCTAAATTTTTATTCAGCCTGTTGAGATCGAGACTGGAACTCCTTCCGTGCGTCTTGAAAGGCCTGGGCGGCGGCGGAGGCGGTTTCTCTTTCTTCGGAGGCGGGAACGCCGGCAGACTCACCGGCCCGGCTTCCTCCGCGTTTCCAGCGGAATTGCTACTAGGTGGCGGTGGTGGAGGAATGGCTCCCGGCCCCGGCACGCTGAACTTCTTCGGCTGCGGCCTCTGGATGGCGCTGTTCGAACCTGCTGCTGCGGACGATGAAACAACCACGGTATCTTGGAATTTCTTTGGGGAATTCCCGTCGTCCTCCTCGTTCTGCACGCTTAAAACTTCGGGGGTTATCCTCAGAGCAACAGGATGGAGAATCTTCGGATCCTTCTCAACGGCGCCTTTCTGAAAATCGAAATTAACCGGCTTCGGCCCCGGCGAGGAAACACTGTTAGTCGGGCTGTCTACAAACTTAGTCCATTCTTTCGCTGTATCTTTCGTTTGCGGCGATAAAATCGGCTCTGTTTCAGGTGTTACCGACAAAGGCGTCTCGTTTCCAGGAACCAGTTGGATCGGTAGCGTTTCGGGGAGTTCGATGTGGTTCCTTCGTAGGACCACTAAATGCATCGCGACGCTGAATTCTTCTAAACTGAGAGCGCCGTCTTTCGTGACGTCCGCCAGCTGCCAGATTTTGCGAAGCTCGTGGACGGGCAGGCGGGATTTTTCGAAGTACATCCGCGCCACTGGGCCGGCTATTAAAGCGTTCGTGTCCGGTTGCAGCGTGCGGAATTGGGCGGTATAGTATTCGCGTTGTTCGGGGTTTATCGTCCAGACCTCGGTGCTGACCTGTGATTACCAATATATTTAAGTAGAGATATAGAGTAAAGAAATACTAGACATATTAAACGTTGAGTACCTTCAGACTTGGTATCTGAAACTCATTCGATTTTCTTATGAGCAAACTTAAAAAATATGAATTTAGTAGTAAGAGCGTCAAGCTTCTTGAATCCTACTTGTCTAGTAGAAAACATAAAGTATGGTCAGCACAGAATACCAATATTAGTGATGAGCATAATAGAATTATAGTCCAGTTCATGAAAGGTGCCCTGTGACATTTAAGTTTAAATTAGAATATCTATAATATGAATACCCTAGTTAAGAGAGTTTAGTAATAATATTAATATGAAAATACCTCAAAGAAAAGTTGTACCATAGATTTCAAATCTGTAATCATAGGACACCTCTCATGAATTCTACCCTCGATCAATAATCAATTATTGGAATCAAATTGATAATCGAAAGATCACTCAAATGATTGCTTGAGAGATCGTTCGAATGATCCTGATGGCTTCAGACAAGCACGCATGAAGGAGCGGATAAGCTACTTCCAGAAACACATTTCTCAGGTTGTAACACATACTTCAACAGCTCAAGTGACAACAGACTGGATAGGATTTCCTCTGCAGCACAAATTTATTCCCTCTGTAGAAAACTGGGAACTGGCGCACTAAATGATAATGGAGGAAAGCATAAACTGGGCGATAAACACTTTTTTACCCTACAAATCACCAGGAGTGGACGGAATATACCCAGCCCTTCTGTAATGGGAAAAAGAATCATTCGCAATACCCTTAACACTGGGCGTGTATCGCACTACAATACACACCGAGCTCATGGAGGATGGCAAAAGTTATCTAAATACCAAAACTAAGCGAAAACAACTATAGGACAGCCAAACTGTATAGGCCAATTAGCTTCACATCGTTTTTGTTGAAGATAATGAAGATACTCTGCGACCAACCAATACATCCAAACCAGCACGCATACATGGAAAGCAGATCAACCGAATCTGCCCTCCACTTTGTGGCAAGAAGATTTGGAAAATATTAACATAACAACGGGTGCAAATTAGCAAACTTTCTAAACATAGAGGGGGTGTTTGACGAAATGACCTTCATACAATTAACAGGCGCCCTCTAAAGAAAAGGCATACCAGGTGCCCTAAGCGACTGGATCACAAAGATAGATGAGGCGAAACTTTCCTGCAAGGTAGCAAATGGCTGCCCTCGGGGGATGTCTTATCGCCCAATCTATGGAACCTCATCGTATATGACAATATAATGCTTCTAAATGAACAAGGTTTCTACATGATAGGCTATGCCGACGACATAACTATCCTAATATCAGGGAACGCAGAGACCGTGTTAGCCAAAGGAATGGCCGACGCCTTGAAACTGAAAAGCTGCTGCAAGGACCATCCAGTAAACAATAAACCCCACTAAGATGGAGTTAGTTCTTTGAACAAGGAGTTAGTTCTATTCACAAGAGAAAGGAGAGTAGGATGGCTTATACGCGGTGCTTCGAAGAACAACCCCTCAAAATATCTCAAAGTCAAATACCAAGGTGTGATCTAGACAGCAAATTAAACTAAGACACCTCTGGATACGAGATCCAAAAAACATGCACTGCTCTGATAACTAAAAATAAAGTTGAGGATATATGGCCTACGCAGCAATCGTATGTTGGCCTAGGGCCGTAAAGATGACTGCGATGCATCAAATGGAACATGTCCAACATATTGCACTTCTGTAAACAGGAGTAATGAGGACAACTTCAACGGTTTCACTCGATCTAACACTCCTAGACAGGTATATAAAGGAAAAGGCGTCGATAACAGCACTGCAACTTTACGAAAATACCAAACAGAGACGGTGAACACTGGAACATACTAGAGAAAGGATTGTTTGGAAGGAGAGCAACGGCATTGTAGTTCCTCCCCCCCTGATAGTTAAACCCAATCCGCACTATCGGTAATTGCCAGAATTTGTGTGGGAGACCATTGCCATCTGGGTTCTTCACAATTTGGGGCTTCTTTCGTTCATGTTATGTCCCTTGACAGCACTGGATAGTCGTAAAGAATGTGTCTCGCTGTTTCTTCTTCTTCGTTGCATTCTCGACTGGAGAAATCCATGAATAGGTGTCCGCAAGCAGAAGGACCAGTGGACACGGTGGTATATCTTCGACAGCAACATAAAACTCACAAACCAGGATGAAGAGCCAAGAAATAATGAGACCGACATCCATAGCTACACAGATAGCACGGTTGCCAAAACTGGAGCAGGTTTCTCAAACGATGACAACCTCTGGGCAAACGAATAAAGGATCCAACCAGAGCAGAACTTGGTGTCTTTCAACATGCAGCTAAGACTCTAAAAATGCGGAATCTAACTGACAGAACAATCCAGATTTTAACCGACAACGGATCATTTGACGAATAAAGCACTAATAACCTTTCTTCACACTTTTATTTGAATTACCAAATGTACATTTCGGACACAAAGTGACCATTATCAATGGATTAACATAAAAGATCCAACATTTTTTTAACGGATCATTAATCAACATAATCATGAGATCAAAATTCACGTCAAAACTAGTACCCGAATGCAGAAAAACCCTAGAAACAGCTGCAGAACACAACAATTCGTTCACTGGATATAAGGCCACAAAAACAGGAAAGGAAATAAAATAGCAAACAAATTGGCCACAGGCACACTTTTCCAAGAGCTCCAGACCTGCTGCTTTACCATCAAAAGTGTCTGACATAAAAACAAGTATTGAAGAAAACTAATGATTGAACACAAACAAAAGAAGCGCCACCTAAGGAAATTTAGTGGCTAAACAGTTCGTCACCATTAACCACAAAGCAGCAGACTATAGCATGGCGAAGATTACTTGCCGATGTGCAGTGGTAAAATTGTGGCGGGAAAGGGAATGGGCGCACTCGATAGGTTCGTGGTTGTCTCGCTCTCGCTCATATTTGTATTTCGCTCCTTCTCTGCTCGTCTGTTCAACTTAAATTTGCCGTGTTATAATATAAACAGTTGTCAAGAGAAAACCGTAGGAACACCGTGGGCATGCTAACAGGACACTGCGCAGTGCACACTTAGAAAACAATTACAATAACTAAAAGCATAAGCAAATTTTTTCGAATTTAAAATAGTTTTGAATTTGAAACATTCAACTACATAGATTTTGACTAGCAACTAAACAAAAATATCAGGGATGTGAAAAAGAAGAGGAGACAATGAAATGCCTACTCTTGGAATGCTCTGCCCTCCTTTCATTCAGAAGACACATATGGGGGAAGAGTACATAAAAACACAAGAACTAGGAGAGATTCACCCTGGGGCGGTTCTGAAGTTTATCTAAATTGATGGATGGCTGAAGAACGCATCAGAGTAAATGACCCAAGGACCACGGAGACCGCAGTGCAGGGAGGCTAAGTAAGACCACCTCATGTGACAAAAAGAAATGACCAAAACTAAATTTGAGAAACCAAAAGGGTCTATATGATGCTGAACACTCGAACCCCCCACTGAAAGTCCTAGTTCAAGAAAAGATGTTAAGAGTACGGGGTTTGTCTATGTTAACTTGAGTTTTCAGGTAGCCCCATTAAAAGTAAACCTTAAAATGGTTTCGAAATAGTAGAACAGCATGTTACAATGAAGATGCAGACAAATATAGATCAAATCTTGATTCATACTAAAATAGCATCTGTCAATGAGTAATAATCCACCATTTAGAAAATATTCAGTCCACCCCAGAGCACATGACAGCCTTTTCAAAAACACCATACAGCTCTGCAGAACCCTGAGCTGCTATTACTGAAATTGGTCGCACAATCGGTCACCTGCTAACCGCCAAATTCACATGTTAAATCCCGACATTTTTTTTCTCCAGGAAGGGTTATGGATGGAAATCGGATTGGGGGATGAGATGAATATTGGGGAATTGACTTAGGCGGTTATCCATTCAGTTACGACCAGTTTTAATATTTCAATTTTTCATATTAATGAAAATGTGTACAACACAATTAACACCCATGGCATCAGGGCATCTCGCCCTAGGCGAGACTTGAACTCGCATTTCTGCAGTGGACAATTGGTCCAGTCTAACGACTCAACCGCTCGGCCACCGCAGCCCCAAATACCTATTTAAATGCCAGATTTTGTACAATCGAATCATATGACCAACCTCGGGAATACCAGCCCTGTGTGTTCAGATTGGTTGTTTCCTTTTTATCTGACGATCTATTTTTAAAAATTGTTAGTAAAAATAGAATAAATGCCGTAGTGCTCTTACAATCAAATAAGCCTTGGAATAATTGTTTTAAAACAACAAGATAAGAATACATTTTTAAATGCATTTTAAAATTTCTTAAGCAAATTTTACAACAATCTGTACTGAAATAACTCAATAAAAGAGGATGACTTAAAATTACCATTATTAATACAATTTATTAAATTGACATGGTAAAGGCAAATTTGTTAGAATGAATATGGAAATATTATTAGATAATATTAAACACTGAGGTGTAAAAAGTAAGTAGGATTAGAGGTCCGGTTAGAAAAATATTCAGAGAAATGATCAAGTGTATAAAAATTGGGTTTATATAATTAAATTAAATAACTGTAGTCGAAAGGAACTACATAGTTGCATTAAGCAAGAAGTAAAGTATAATTGAAGGGGTCCGCGAATAACATTGTAAGCGTCAACTTTTGAGAAGTAAGGTTTTACGGAATATCGGAATATCGTATTGAGTTTTCCTTTCATTTCTAGGTTTTAAATGGCAAACATGTTTATTGTTCCCATTTTAAACCAAGAAAAGAAAAGAAAATTTAACAGGATATTTCGATATTCCGTATAACCTTGCTTCGCAAAAGTTGGCACTTACGTTATTCGGCGGACGCCTTTAATTATTTACCTATACATACATTTAGCTTTCTATAATGAGTTTTTAGATAGGTAAGGTTCTCAAACTCATCTTTGGGGATGAAAAATATACTTGAGAAAATTTGAAGGCCCAACTGATTTAGGAAAGAGTCTTGTAATCGAGTATTTTAATTCGAATTGTTACACTTACATACTTTTTTTTTCATTCAAGTATACATATTTCCAGTTTTAAAAATCTTAAAAAACAATTTCTTGTAGCCAAATCTTCCAAAATTCAAGCACCTGAAAAAGTTTGTTTTTGAATTTTTTCTTTGGATTATGCTTAGATATCCTAGAGAAAGTTGCACGAATTTGGAAAGCGCAAGATTTGGTTAGACGAATTTTGTTTTAACAGATTTCTTCTGTGGTTAATTTAAACACTTACTTCAGGTGAAGCTTTTAATATACTTCTAAAACTGTATACTAAAGCGGTATATTTTTAACTTCACATAAAATCAGTGTTTTATGTGCATGGCTCATGAAGTAAAATTTCGAGTTTAGAAAAGCCTGAAATTTTATTTCATGCTTAATCTGGGAGTAGCAAATACTATTTTGAAACATCAAATTAACCTTAAAAAAAACGAATGCCTGAAAATTTACAGTGCATGCAACGGAATATGTGTCGTCCATTTCCAAAACCCCTAAATCCTATTAAAAACAATAGATTTAGGGGTTTTCGGAAATAGGCGACTCATATATACTTAATAAAAAAATTCCTGTATGCTAGACAGATCAATTATAAAAAAAAACATTAGACTAACCTCCGTATCTTCCTCACTGCTGTGCCTATCCGACGATTCCTCCTCAGTACCCAAAAGCTGCCTTTGTTCCTCCGAGACCAGGCCCTGCCAAATCCCAGCAACCGCCCAACTCCTATCCTGGACGCTGTTGGTCGGGGTGGGGCTGTCTGAGGCCGTGCTAGACGCACCGGGGCTCTCATTCCGCCCCACGCTTAGCGTCTCACTATCCACCTCGGAATCAGTACTGCCGGCATCCTGTTCCGTCCTGCTTAACTCTATAAGGTTATTCGGCTTTTTGGCTCGTGTCCACGCGAACTGGGGCAAGGGCAAGTCTATATTAGTTGAAAGGGTGTCCGAACGAACGGGAAGGCTAGCCTGGTGTGCCGCAACCAGTTTTAGAGCCGAGCAGAACTGTTTTCTATTGACATAGTTCGAGTTTTGTGACCAGCATATGTCTGCTATCTGAAATTAGTTAGTAAAAATAATGATATTGAATAACCAAGGCCCGTATTCCCGAGATTAGTCGTTTGATTCAGTCGTATGAAATCTGTCATTTAGAAAGGGATTTAACATGTGAATTTGACAGTAGGTAGGCAACCGATCCTGCGATCATTGGGCCCGTTCATCAAAATGTTTAACATTCAACATGTTTGGATTTGTTTGTGATGTATGTTGGTATCTAATGAACGGTACTCAGGTCTGTCTATTTCGTACGATTGCAAAAGTCCCAAATACGTTCACGATTATCAATGCGGTCATCAGAGAATTCCCCAACAGTTAGCAGTAAACTCCCAACTGTTGTCTCTGATTAACGGGCCCATTTTCACGAATACCAGCCTAACTTAAAGTACCGATGTGAAGATAGCCACGGATTTTGGCGCCTCCACCATCACACGAATTATGAAACAGATTCCCCAGAATTTCAAAACTTCATAACTCCCAAACCACATATTTTATTTTCAAAATGTCTTCACTAATTGATTAAACAATATACATAGAGCGGTATAAATAACCAGAATGTTGTAACTCTTAATTGTTCTTTATTTAAACAATATATTGCTGTCCCGCGTATGTCACCTTTCATACCAAATATTTAAAAAATCATATCTCTAAAAACTCCTATTTCATTTTCCAAATTTCTTCACTAATTGTTTAAACAATATATCTAGACCGGGCATATATGGTCAAAATGTTGTCACTCTCATTTGTTAATTATTTAAATAATATATTGCTATCCCGCGTATAGCACCATTCATACCAAATATTAAAAAAATCTTATCTCCTAAAACTCCTATTTTATTTTACAAATTTCTTTACTAATTGTTTAAACAATATATCTAGAACGAGCAAAGATGGTCAAAATGTTGTCACTCTCATTTGTTAATTATTTATTGCGGGACAGCAATATATTATTTAAATAATTAACAAATGAGAGTGACAACATTTTGACCATCTATGCTCGTTCAAGATGTCTTGTTTAAACAATTAGTAAAGAAATTTGTTAAATAAAATAGGAGTTTTAAGAGATATGATTTTTTTAATATTTGGTATGAACGGTGCTATACGCAGGACGGCAATATTTTATTTAAATAATTAACAAATGAGGGTATCAACACTGTGATCAACTATGGTCGTTCTAGATATATTAGTTAAACAATTAGTAAAGAAATTTTTAAAATAAAATAGGAGTTTTAAGAGATATGATTTTATTTTATATTTGGTATGAATGGTGCTATACGCGGGACAGCAATATATTATTTAAATAATTAACATATAATAGTAACAACATTTTGACCATCTATGCCCGGTCTAGATATATTGTTTAAACAATTAGTGAAGAAATTTGGAAAATAAAATAGGAGTTTTACGAGATATGATTTTTTTAATATTTGGTATGAACAGTGCTATACACGGGATAACAATATATTATTTAAATAATTAACAAATGAGAGTGAAAACATTTTGACAATCTATGCTTGTTCTGGATATATTGTTTAAACAATTAGTAAAGAAATTTGTAAAATAAAATAAGAGTTTTTAGAGATATTTTTTTTTTAATATTTTGTATGAACGGTGCTATACGCGGGACAGCAATATATTATTTAAATAATTAACAAATGAGAGTGACAACATTTTGGCCATCTATGCTCGTTCTAGATATATTGTTTAAGCAATTAGTAAACAAATTTGTAAAATAAAATAGGAGTTTGACGAGATATGATTTTTTTAATATTTGGTATGAACGGTGCTATACGCAGGACAGCAATATATTATTTAAATAATTAACAAATTAGAGTGACAACAATTTGACCATCTATGCTTGTTCTAGATATATTGTTTAAACAATTAGTAAAGAAATTTGTAAAATAAAATAGGAGTTTTACGAAATATGATTTTTTTAATATTTGGTATGAACGGTGCTATACGCGGGACAGCAATATATTATTTAAATAATTAACAAATGAGAGTGACAACATTTTGACCATCTTCGCTCGTTCTAGATATATTGTTTAAACAATTAGTAAAAAAATTTGTAGAATAAAATAGGAGTTTTAGGAGATATGATTTTTTTAATATTTGGTATGAACGGTGCTATACGCGGGATAGCAATATATTATTTAAATAATTAACAATTGAGAGTCACAACATTTTGACTATCTATGCTCGTTCTAGATATATTGTTTAAACATGTAGTAAAGAAATTTGTAAAATAAAATAGGAGTTTTACGAGATATGATTTTTTTAATATTTGGTATGAACGGTGCTATACGCGGGACAGCAATATATTATTTAAATAATTAACAAATGAGAGTGACAACATTTTGACCATCTTTGCTCGTTCTAGATATATTGTTTAAACAATTAGTAAAGAAATTTGTAAAATAAAATAGGAGTTTTACGAGATATGATTTTTTTAATATTTGGTATGAACGGTGCTATATGCGGGACAGCAATATATTATTTAAATAATTAACAAATGAGATTGACAACATTTTGACCATCTTCGTTTGTTTTAGATATATTGTTTAAACAAATAGTAAAGAAATTTGTAAAATAAAATAGGAGTTTTAGGAGATATGATTTTTTTTAAATTTGGTATGAACGGTGCTATACGCGGGATAGCAATATATTATTTAAATAATTAACAAATGAGAGTGACAACATTTTAACCAATTTTGCTTGTTCTAGATATATTGTTTAAACAATTAGCAAAGAAATTTATAAAATAAAATAGAAGTTCTAAGAGATATGATTTTTTTAATATTTGGTATGAACGGTGCTATACGCAGGACAGCAATATATTATTTAAATAATTAACAAATGAGATTGACAACATTCTGATCAACTATGGTCGTTATAGATATATTGGTTAAACAATTAGTAAAGAAATTTGTAAAATAAAATAGGAGTTTTAAGAGATATGATTTTTTTTTAATATTTGGTATGAATGGTGCTTATAAATAATTAACAAATAAGAGTGACAACATTTTGACCATCTATGCCCGGTCTAGATATATTGTTTAAACAATTAGTGAAGAAATTTGGAAAATAAAATAGGAGTTTTTAGAGATATGATTTTTTAATATTTGGTATGAAAGGTGACATACGCGGGACAGCAATAATTGTTTAAATAAAGAACAATTAAGAGTTACAACATTCTGGTTATTTATACTCTCTCTATGTATATTGTTTAATCAATTAGTGAAGACATTTTGAAAATAAAATATGTGGTTTGGGAGTTATGAAGTTTTGAAATTCTGGGGGAATCTGTTTTATAATTCGTGATGGTGGAGGCGCCAAAATCCGTGGCTATCTTCACATCGGTACTTAAAGTGTTATTGTAATGAGTGTCTATAAACTGTCGGCATCTCGGTTACTTTGAAAAACAAATTATATATCTTAGATATGTCATACAAAACGGTGAATCTTGGAAACGTCAACTAAATTTAATTATATTTAATTCGGTGGTGTCACAGCACTTTAAGTTGTTTAAGTTTGATAGTATGTTTATGGTGGAACAAAAAGCATTTATGCTCGTGAATTATTTAAGAAATTGGTCACTAGTAATTGGTGAATGGCGCTATTCGACGAAAGAGTGTAAAAATGTATTCAGATTGTGGTTTTCAAACGTTGTTATTACGAAATTTTCGGCCATGGGTTCATACAAAAAATGTTATAAATACGGTTAGAAATGCGATCAAAACTCCACCTACCTCTTCAATTAGAAGACTTTACAAGAACTTAACTTACGCCGCTCAACTGTACACAATGTTTTAAAAAAAGATATCGGCTTGCATCTCCTGAAATGCTGCTAAATGCTTTTGAGTGCTTTGTGTCTTCGGCAGCATGTGCACAATACTCAACACCTTTTGTAATTTCTAGCTTTGTTTGAAGGGGTACATTGTTTGAGAAATAAAATTTACTTTTAACAGTCTTGACAATTGTATTTGTTATTTGGAATTTAATTACGGCGTATGTTTCTGAAGTCAGAACCTACTGGCATGCCGACAGTTTATAGACACTCGTTAGATTGTGTAGATTTCTCAAAGTACGAGTCCTCAAAAGGCAGTAAAATATATTTCAACATCCTGAACAGTAGGCCTGAGATACTTAAATTAATTTAAGACAGTCCTTATTTATCTCATAGCCAACTAAAAATCAAGGCAGTTTTGAATCACCCAATTTGCCTCTCCTTCATATCTTAATGATGTGTTTCATGATTTTATTCAGAATTAAGGTAAACATCGTTTACAGAGCAGAAAACATTTTTTTTTTTTTTTCAGAGAGGCATTTTGTATTTATTTATAAAGCAGTGTGGTATTTTGTTTGTGAAATTAACATGTATAACAAAGTAGAAAGAAGCCTTCATAATACAGAATTTAATACAGTGTGGTATTAATTTATAAATATATTGATTACATCTTGAGCTAAATTCTAGGAAAGATAATCCATCTGGATTGAAACATATTTAAATAATTAACAAACAAAACGAGAAACAAGAATACAACTCCCACATCGTATAAACATTTAACACATCGATAAAATCTTCAAGTAGCAAGAACTAAATCTAACACTCAAACTTTCTATCCAACATATTTTCTGCGTGTCCAAATAAACGTGTCCCTTAACTCGTCCTGCTTTTTTTTGAATTTGCATACGAGTTTCTGGTGCACTCACCTGCGAGATAACCTCTTCGGGTACGTTTCCCGTTTTGATCAGGTCGGTCAGCCTGTTGACCGTCACTTTGCCGGAGTTTTCCTCGTCGCAGTTCGTAAACAAATCACAAAAATATATCTGCAGAGCGTCCGTCAGCTGGAGCTCGTCCATTTTTCGCACTTGTGTTGTATTTTGTTGTTTTACGACCGCCGAACTTTTTGACAGCTCTCGGGGCCGCAACGTTTTTCACGTTGCACGGTTGGCACTTTGAACGCGACGTCACTCGAAAGTGTGAGGATAGGTCAGCGATTTGTTTATTGTTATTAATAAAATTTGATTAAGTTCTGGATTAAACATCGTATTTTTGATAAGGGATTATCTTATTAAATGTGTAAAAAATCTGTTAGGTTTATGAAAACGCGATTAAAGATCAAATGAAATGATGTGCATATTATAGGCAACCCAATATATACCCAGTGGCGGGTCAGAAAGTTTTACAAGTAGGAGACACTTAAAATTCACAAGAAATACAGGTTTTTTGTTTTAAGTATACATATCCCGTTTAAGTATTTACTGTTTTTATAAAAACGTTTAGTATTATTATTATAGGATTTCAGTCCTATAATTAGCATGAAGTTGCCTGCAAGAATTTGATATCAGGTTTTTTCTTTTAATTACACATATTTAGATATCCCAAAGAACATTTCTCGAATTTTAAAAGCGGAAGGTTTAGTTGGATGAAATAAATATTTGTAGTAGTCATATTTATTAAATGTATTTAAACATTTTACATATACATTCCCACTGAGCAAAGAAACGTTGCATGACACGTTGCATCAATGTTACCGCGCAACACGAAACGTTGTGTTTCAAGTTGCATGAATGTTGAAAAAACGTTGAATAAACGCTGAATGTCTGCTTGGAGGAAAGTGGCATGCTAACGTTCAAAGAAAAATGTTGCTGCACCGTTGACAAAGCAACGCCTATGCACCACGAGCGATTACTTATATTTATATGCAACCCAACATACGAATGTATGTGTGTTATTAAGTTGCATACGATGAATGCATAGAATCCGTATTGTATACAACCCGATGTGCAGCAATTAAGTGAACTTGTAGAAAAGTTTCTCTTGTAATCTCAATGCAAAATTTGTTTAAATGGGTCAAAAAATACAAATATATATTGATAACAAGAAAACAATAAAAGTAATGTATATTCTAGGGGAGACAGTACCCCGGAATCTAAGTACCTATAACCTGTTTAATAACTAGGAGGAGCGTTTTAAATTTCACGCGCCAAAACCTACAACTCTGGCCGAGAGCGCGCCCATTTTACACTATGCTAATTACGTCATTAATAGACGCAACAGCTGACATAACCTTAATTCGAAGCGTTACCGAGTTGCAACTTTGTCTGTTTCGTAATAACCTTTTGTGCGGTGTTTCTTTAGCATAGTTAAAAGTTAGTTTTGTTTATATTGTTGTGATGGATTATGGACCCAGTACAAGCTCGGTGATAATATCACCTTCACCTCCAAAAAAGCGTAAGAAGTTGGATTTGGGTCATTTATATCTGTCTGAAAAACGGTTCATAATAAATATGTATAAGCAGATGATAACAGATGATCCACATATGAAAATGACTGCTGTTGTATCAGATATTGTTGGTGCAGTAGGTGAGATATCAAATAGCATAAGAATATGCATCAAATAATAAAATGTTTAATTTTTAGGAGTTGTAAATTCCACTGCCTATCGTACCATTAGCGAATATAAGAAATACGGAGAGATTTGTAGCCCATCTTGGAGGACATAATTACAAGTTTTGATGACGTAATGAAGAGATCCGTGCATAGTTTCTTCTATAAAAATGAACTGCCAACTTTGAATAAAGTTTTAAAAGAAGTAAACGATCTTGCAGGCATGCCGAAGATGAGTCGTTCTACCTTGTATACTTTTATGAAACAAATCAATTTTGAGTAAGATAGAAACCAGACCTGGGCAGCATTCGAATCATTCAGGATTTGAATCCTGGATTCGAATCCTTTTAGATGATTCAAAAGAGGCATTCTAATACTTTAGTTCAACTGGATTCGTGATCCGGATTCGTTACATTTTTTTAAGAGGATTTGTATTCGAGTCTAAATGTGGGTGATACGAATCCTTATAAAAGAATTCAAATCCTTGTAATATGATTCGAATACTTACATAAGGATTTAAATCGTCAAAAATAATTCGAATTAATTGTAAGGAATAACATGAAAAATGTTTTTTTGTGTTTTTAAATTTCACGTTAAATCACTGTTTTATGCGCGTGGCGCATGACGTAAACTTTCGAGTTTAGAAAAGCCCAGAAAATTTGTCTCGGGTCGCTGCGCGACCCTCGACAAATTTTCACGGGGCTTTTCTAAACTCGAAATTTTACTTCATGCTTAGTCTGGGAGTGGACAACACTCGTTTGAATTTTAAATTTAACTTTTTTTAAAAAGTCTGGGAGTGGAAACGCTCGTTCGAAACTTTAACGTGAATGCTTTGATAAGAACATTGAATGATTGAAAATGTTTTTAAAGATAATAATCTAGTTTTCAAAATTTTGTTTAATATTGTTTGAAGTAAAACTAACATGGTAGCCACAATCTGAAATGTTAAATTTTTCCGACATTTCCCTGATTAACGATTTTTCCTGGCCTTTTAATATAACTTTCTTCTGTGGGAAACCCCCATTCTGTTTAATAGTTTTCATTGTTTTTGCCAATATTTAAGTTAATTTTATAAATTTTTACGTGTTTTGTAATTTGCTTGCTGATTTTGACAAATTTAATAATATCATATGGCTTTTTTGTTAGTGTTTTGGTCAATTTGAATATAATTCCATGACTTGTCTCTGACTTTCCCGGTCTTAATGATATTTAGTGAATTTTTTATTTACGTAAATTACAGGCATTAGTCGATTTTATAATAGAGTTGAATTTGAAGTTTTGAACGAGTGTCTTCCACTCCCAGGCTAAGCATGAAGTAAAATTTCGAGTTTAGAAAAGCCCTGTGAAAATTTGTCTCGGGTCGCGCAGCGACCCGAGACAAATTTTCGGGCTTTTCTAAACTCGAAATTTTACTTTATGCGCCAAGCGTACAAAACACTGATTTGAAGTGAAGTTCAAAAACACACAAATACATCTTTACCCAGAGTAACAGGGAGTCAGATATTTAGTCTATTATCAACGATGTTCAGTATTAATAATAAATAATTAGGTTTTAAATATTTTTGTTGAAACAACTGGTAAAGATATTCATATATTAATGGTTGCAAAAAAAATAATAAAATCAAATTTATTCTTAAAGGATTTGTATTCGGGATTCGAAAAAACAGGATTCGAATCTTCGATTCGAATCATATTTATCTCTTACGAATCCTTTATTCGAGTATTCGAATCCTTTTCACGAGGATCGTCCCAGCTCTGATAGAGACACATTATTATATAAATTGCGATCTCGTATAAACATTTTAATTGAACTGACGATATCGTACGATGGAAAAGAAAGCACAAAATGGATATTTGATTTTATTTGAAGAGTAATTATGAAATTATTTAAAATTGCCGCCAAATTAATCTAGTGATATTTCTGGTAACTTTTTATAGTGTAAATTGGGCTTTGGCACTTACTCCTTCTAGTTTTTAAACAGACTATAGTACGGTTAAACTCTGAAAACATTAAAATATTGTTAACAAGTGCATGAACTTCAATTGAAATCAGCGGCTTATACGCGTGGCGCATGAAGTAAAACTTGGAGTTTAGGAAAGCCCAGAAAATTTGTCGCTGCGCGACCCGAGACAAATTTTTACGGGGCTTTTCTAAACTCGAAATTTTACTTCATGCTTAGTCTAGGAGTGAAAAACACTCGTTTTAAGCTTTCAGTTGAACTCTTTTAAAAATCAACGAATATCTGAAGATTTACAGCATATAATTGGGACATGTTTACTTGAATAAAAAACTCGCTGTATGTTCAATGTCCATGAAATGTGTAAACCACGATGCTGCATAACAGCAACAGTTTCAACAATTATACAATGTTAAAAATGCAATGTTGCCGTTTTCAATATATGTCCAATGTTTCACTCTCATAATTTTTGTGCATAAAAGCCAAATTGTAAAGATTATATAGCGTTGTGTTACTTTGCCGCAATATTTTTGAAATGTTACAAAACAATGTTGAATTTTAGTATCATGTTTAACATTTCGGTAATGTATATAAATCAATATTGCACGGAAAACGTGTATAGGATGTTTGTAACGTTGCTAAAACTTTGTGGTAATAATTTTAATACAATGTTTTATTTTAATATCATGTTCAATATTCGTGCAATATTTAAAATGTTTCCGTGTTCAGTGGGTTATTTATTTTAACCTAAATTAAATTAACTGTTTTGTGTTGTAGGCGTTCACTTTGTGGTACATTTCATAATGACATCTAGTAGTCATTATGAAATGTACCACAAAGTGTCGAAAGTGTCGAAACTATAGTCACAAATTAAATGCAAAATATAGTGGTTAAACAAAAAAATAATTGAATTAATTAGATAACAATAATTCTTATTTTTCTTCAAGTAATTTTTTCTTTAACAAACGCTTAAATTTTGAAATACATAATGATTCTTTTATTATTGGTTCTAATTCATAAAATTTAACAAATCCTTCAAAAAATACTGATCTGTAGATCCGTTGTTGTTTGCAACCTCGTATATGAGAATGATTTTTTGTTTTAGTATTGTGTTTATGATTTTCACTATTTTTTTTTTATTTTTATTAAACTTAAGATAATTAATAATTACTAATCCCACTAAGCAAATCCATTTAAGTAATGTTTCATCAATATTAAAATAACGTTTAATGTTGCTACAATGTTGATATAACGTTATTTGTTTGTTTTTTGATCAGTGGGATGCTTTCTTATCTATAATAATGATAAAATTACAACACGATTTAAACTTTTTATTATGTGATTTGTTATTGAAAAGTCTCGTCCTTACAAAACCGATGCGCATTCAAACACACAAAAAAACGGTACAAACAATAGTCATTAGCATATCGCCGTAAATAAAAGGCGAGAGTGATTTGTGCGTGTGTAGAGAAACATCGTGAACATCGTTCCTCTCCTTCCCATTCAGAAATCATTGCCAATTGACAATCTTCACGAAAATAACGCGTTTTGTTGGCTATTTCTTTTTTTTTACTAGTGGATAAAATCAGTTGATCAGTGCGCGTTGTTTCGGTTCCGTGCTTAAAATATACGAAAAATTTACACGGATCTATTTTTGCTCTGACCTTTACATCTCGGCTAGTAATTTTGTAAAATAGGTAAGTGCATGCTTAGTAGGTATTTAATTATTGTCAATGTTTCAGCATGACGCATGTACGCAAAATGTAAAGTTTAACAATAATAATAATAATAATAATCACCTTTATTCACATTTACAAATTTATACAAAATATATAATTGTAATGTAAAACGTCACATAGATGAATTAAGAAATACTTAACACAAAACAAAGTACATAATTAGAAAAAGCAAAAAAATACACACAACATTTTTTTATCTAAGGATTCCGATAACGAGAATGGTTCCAAGTTTATTTATTTATTTATTTATTTATTTACGGTAAAAACCATTTTAACATTAACATAAAAAAAAAATATATACACTCTAAGTATACAAAACTAATTACATCACTACTAAACTACACTTTACACGAGCTTATAGTATAAAACTAATAAAACAATAGCATCTTCTATTAAGGGAAAGAATAATTAATATATGCAACCGAATTAATATGGATTAAGTAAAAAGCTCGAAATTGATAAACTTAATTTTGGTTTTGAATAGATTTTCCGATTTTGGAAAGAGGTACAAGGAATTAATATCTAGTAAAATATTACCAAATCGGAATAATCTTGTTAACGGGTTATTTAAGCTATAATTGCATGTTGCACTTTGGACCTTAAATGTACAGTGTTGCCTCGTTCTTCTGTCAGTTATTGGGACTACTAAGTATATTTTGGAGACAAGAAAAGAAGAATTAATATAGCCCGAAAAAAGTTTGTGCAAGTAACATAAATCATAATAAATGCGCCTGTGAATCAAGGGTTTTAGATTTATCGTCGATTTGAATGAATTTATTTCTAAGTTATCTCCAGAAATTCCCATTCTAAAGGCACATACTCGTGCAAATTTAGATTGGACTTTCTCGAGCTTGTTTATCCAGATAGCATAGTGTGGACTCCATATAATCGAACAATATTCTAATATCGACCTTACCAATGAAAAATAAAGTAACTGTAAGGTTCGCACTGAAAATGTTTTGCCAATTCTAAAAATTAAACCTAAAACCCTACTTGCCTTATTGGTAATATTTGTAATATGTGGTCCAAAATTAAGTTTATAATCGAATGTTACACCCAAATCTTTAATCACGTTAACCCGACTTAATCCGACACCTTTCAACATATGGTTATATTTATGGACTACTTGACGCTTGCTAAATGATATTACATGGCATTTTTTTAAGTTTAATGGCAATCTATTCTTGTCACACCAATTTAATATATTATTCAAATCGTCCTGTATCAATGTGCAGTCAGAAGGCTGCGACATTGCTAGGTATAGCTTTAAATCATCTGCAAACATTATAGCTTTGCATGACTTTATGTAGTGTATTATATCATTTATAAAAACCAAGAAAAATATCGGTCCACAGTGTGTACCTTGTGGTACACCAGAATAAACGGAGAATTCCTTTGAAATAAAGTTTTTTATTTTAACTTGTTGAACCCTATTACCTAAAAAGGAGCCAATCCACTCCACAACTCTTCCATTAAATCCGTATGCTTTGATTTTTGCCAATAATATCGCGTGATTTACCTTGTCAAATGCTTTCGAAAAATCTGTGTATATAGAATCAACTTGCATTTTGTTTTCAAAAGCACTAACAAGGTAATCTGTAAACACTAAAAGATTTGAAGTAGTGGACCTACCCTCCACAAAGCCATGTTGTTCCTCAACAATTACATGTTTAAATTGATTTAATATAAATGTGGACATTAATTTATCTAATAACTTAGGTATCGAAGATTGGAGACATACGCCCCTGTAATTTTCTATAATGTCACTATGTCCTGATTTATGAATGGGTGTAACAAAACTTTTCTTCCATATACTCAGCACATAGCCATTTTTTAATGAACAAACAAATAATAAGGCTTGGAAATAGTAAAAATGCAGTTTTTAATAAAACTATTTGGAATATTATCGGGGCCACAACTATGATTATATTTTAGATTTTCAATACCCTCGTATATATCCCGCAAAGAAAGATAAATAAAATCACCAAAAAAATGACTTATCGAACACAAAGCTGGAAGAACATGGAGAATCATCTTCAGAATAAACAGAAGCAAAAAAATTTGAAAAATTTGTTACAATTTCCAAACCGCCCATACATTTTATATTACCAAGTTTCATACAATTTGGTATATTTGTGTTATTTCTATAGGAATTAGCAAACTTCCAAAATAGGCTGGGATCAGTGTTGATTTTATTTTCACAGTTTAAAATGTGTGCCTTGTGTAATTCATTATTCAGATATTTGCATTGTTGCCGTAAGTCTTGGAATTCTTCATAATATTTTAACTCTCCTGTATTTTTATATCTGGCATGGGCTCCTTTCTTCCGACTTATCAATCTTTTTAAGTTATTATCAAACCAAACTGGAAACTTGTTAATTCCTATTTTAATAGTTGTTTTAGATATAAAACTACTGATACAATCATCAAGAATTTTGTAAAAAATGTCAACTTGATCATCTAAACCTAAATTAAAAAACAACAATTCCCAATCTATTGACGCAATCGCATTGTTAATTGAGACATAGTCTGCTTTATTATACATATAGATAACATCAGATATTTGCAAGACTTCTGGTTTATCTAATAGATTTATGGAGATTACACACGCAGAATGATGTTGAGAATTAGAGACAAGCAAATCGCTGGCCGGCACTACACTAGCACTTTCCTCTGAACAGAAAAATAGGTCTAAATAAGACCCTCTTGAATTAGAATTGTTATTAATTTGAAACAAATTTAAAAATCCAAAGCTTTCTGCCACAATTTGCGCACATTCACTGTTTGGATTTTGCGAAGACACTCCCAGGCGCCCGTTGGAAAATTGGCCGTTTGGTAAATTGTAGTCACCACACACTAAATAATTTCGGTTTGGATAAAGCTCTGCGATACGCTCCAGGCAAAAGCAGTGCTGTTCATATTTACGGAGATCTGAGTTTGGTGGTAGGTATACTGCGCCGACAATGTAATTTGATGACACCAGTGATATAAAACATTGTTCCACTTCTGTGCACTCGATATCGATAACACACACGTTTAATTCTTTTTTACAAGCAATTAGGACACCACCTCCACGTTGTTTGTCACTTGAGCATTTATTACGATCTGATCGAAAAATATTGTATCCATTTAAATTGATTGATTCTATATACACAGATTTTTTTACTTCAGAGTTCTGTATATCCTCAGATAACCACGATTCCACAATAAAAATGATATCATAATTTGATAAATTGACATTGGCCGAAAATTCCTGAAGTTTAGTTTTAATACCCCCGGCATTGTGAAAATATATGTTAAGTGGCTTTAGTTTTTTAAACTTAAATCGCTTTTTTTGTTTTTCATAATTACAGGACGGCTGTTTCTGTATTTAATATATATGTCCATTTCTCCCTCCTCTTTTCGTTTATTAAATTCATCATGAATTTTGTTGACATAGCTTCTTTGAAGTATCGTTAGATCTCTTTTGATTTTGATATTCTCTTTAATGTCCCTGATTTTTCCTTGATTTTTCATAATCAAGTCTATCGAGTTACTTGATTCTAAGCATACCTTAAGAGGACGAATATTATTAGACAATTTTCCAATTCTAAATTCGGTTTTAACATTGACATCGACGAATTGGGATGTTAATTCCTTAATTTGATTTAAGTCATAATTTTTCTTATCAGATTCGTTTTTTAAATTCGATTCTGGAAGATTAAATATTATCATATTTCGAGATCGTTGTTCCCTATCGTACATTTCATCCGCAAATTCATCTAAAGTAGCACTGTCCTTAGAATGCAACCTTGTCAGTTCTTCCCTCATTTTCTTATTTTCAGTTTCCAATTCAATCACTTTTAAGTTGATAGATTTTACAAAATCGAATAACGAATTATTCATATCATTTTTAAAAATAGCAAATTCTTCCCTGAAAGTTTGAAGCTGATCCATAAACATTGCTTTAATTGTTTCAATCATACTGGGATCGTTTTCATTAGAACCTTTTACACTTCCGTCATAGTCACACAGGCGACAGACCCATTTATTGCCCCCAAGTAGTTTCTCTTGACTTACATAATATACAAAACTCAGTCTGCGTTAATTTCACACATACAGGATGGTATCTATTGTTGCATTTTCCATTGCATTTAATTGCAGCGGATAAGTTACATAATAAATCAAAGAGGCAATGCTTTAACTTAAGGTATTTCGTAATTTCTCTTATGTAGCAAGCTAAGTGATTGTATATTTTTATAAATATATAAAAACAACCCTTCTCAAACTTTGTAAGTCTATGTTTAGGCAAATTATATTGATGTCCGGTTAGGATGCTTCGTAGGGTAAAAAACAATATAGATATGCGCGATGCTTTAGCAGAAACTTGACGCATTCAAAAACATACAACATATTGTTGAATTTATTTTACTAAGTATTCTAATGGCTTTCTTTTGGTATATGAACACTTTCGTCATATCTTTTCAACTTCCCATAAGATTATAGTCTGTTTAAAAACTAAAAGGAGTAAGTGCCAAAGCCCAATTTTCACTATAAAAAGTTACCAGAAATATCACTAGATAAATTTGGCGGCAATTTTAAATAATTTCATAATTACTCTTTAAATAAAATCAAATATCCATTTTGTTCTTCTTAATTGTGGTTAAGTATTTTCTTTTCCATCGTACGATATCGTCAGTTCAATTAAAATGCTTATGCGGCATCTTGCCATATATCTGTGAAATAAAACATATTTATTCAATTTTGTTAATTTAAATCGACATTATTAACTCCATAACAACCGTAATAAACAAGGTTTTATTCACTAGTGAACTAAAATTTTTTTAAGTCACTAGTGAGTTAAAAAATTTATTTAAAAATAAATGTAAAGTACATTTTCTTTACAATTTCGTCAAAATTGAATAAAAACATATATACGCCACGTGAATTAAACACCTTTATTCACTCAAAGAAATGATTTCACTCGCGCCGAGGCGCTCGTGAAATCAAAAATCTTTTCGTGAATAAAATTGTGTTTAATTCACTTGATGTATAATATTTATTACATCATGTTTATATAATAATGTGTATCTATCAGAGCTGAGACGAATCCTCGTAAGAAATATTCGAATCACGAATCCGAATCACCTAATATAATTCGAATCACGAATACTCGAATAAAGGATTTGTAAGAGATAAATATGATTCGAATCGAAGATTCGAAACCTCTTTTTTCGAATTACACAAAACACATATCCTTTAAGAATAAATTTTATTTTATAATTTGTTTGCAACCATTAATATATAAATATCGTTACCAGTTGTTTTAACAAAAATATTCAAAACCTAATAATTTATTATTACCACTGAACATCGTTGATAACAGACTAAATATCTGACTCCCAGTTACTCTGGTTAAAGATGTATTTGTGTTCTGAACTCCACTTCAAATCAGTGTTTTGTACGCGTGGCGCATGAAGTGAAATTTCGAGTTTAGAAAAGCCCGAAAATTTGTCTCGGGTCGCTGCGCGACCCGAGACAAATTTTCACGGGGCTTTTCTAAACTCGAAATTTTACTTCATGCTTAGCCTGGGAGTGGAAACACTCGTTCTAAACTTCAAATTAAACTCTATTAAAAAATCGACTAATGCCTGAAATTTACGTAAATAAAAATTCATTAAAACCGGAAAAGTCAGAGAAAAGTCATGGAATTATATTCAAATTGACCAAAACACTAACAAAAAAGCCATATATTATTAAATTTGTCAAAATCAGCAGGCAAATTACAAAACACGTAAAAATTTATAAAATTAACTTAAATATTGGCAAAAACAATGAAAACTATTAAACGGAATAGGGGTTTCCCACACAAGAAAGTTATATTAAAAGGCCAGGGAAAAAATCTTTAGTCAGGGAAATGTCGAAAAAATTCAACATTTCAGATGGTGGCTACCATTTCAGTTTTACTTCAAACAATATTAAAAAAAAAATTTGAAAACTAGATTAATATCTGTAAAAACATTTTCAATCATTTAATGTTCTTATCAAAGCATTCAATTTGAAGCTTTAAACAAGTGTTTTCCACTCCCAGACTAAGCATGAAGTAAAATTTCGAGTTTAGAAATGCCCTGTGAAAATTTGTCGAGGGTTGCGCAGCGACCCGAGACAAATTTTCTGGGCTTTTCTAAACTCGAAATTTTACGTCATGCGCCACGCGCATAAATCAGTGATTTAACATGAAATTTAAAAACTCACAAGAAAACATTTTTCATGTTATTCCTCACAATGAATTCGAATTATTTTTGACGAGTCAAATCCTTTTGTAAGTATTGGAATCCTTTTACAAGGATTCGAATCCTTTTATAAGGATTCGAATCACCCACATTTAGACTCGAATACGAATCCTTTTAAAAAAATGTAACGAATCCGGATCACGAATCCAGTTGAACTAAAGTATTCGAATGCCTCTTTTGAATCCTCTAAAAGGATTCGAATCTAGGATTCGAATCCAGAATGATTCGAATCCTGCCCAGCTCTGATCTCTATCTTACTTAAAAATGATTTGTTTCATAAAACTATACAAGGTAGAATGACTCATCTTCGGTATTCTGCATGATCGTTTACTTCTTTTAAAACTTTATTCAAAGTTGGCAGTTCATTTTTATAGAAGAAACTATGCACATGTCCTCCAAGCTGTTTAGGGCTACAAATCTCTCCGGATTTCTTATATTCGCTAATGGTACGATAGACCGTGGAATTTACAACTCCTAAAAATTAAACATTTTATTATTTGATGCATATTCTTATGCTATTTGATATCTCACCTACTGCACCAACGTCTGATACAACAGCAGCCATTTTCATATGTGGATCATCTGTTATCATCTGCTTATACATATTTATTATGCACTGTTTTTCAGACAAATATAAATGACCCAAATCCAACTTCTTACGGTTTTTTGGAGGTCACCGAGCTTGTACTGCGTCCATAATCCATCACAACAATATAAACAAAACTAACTTTTAACTATGCTAAAGAAACACCCCACAAAAGGTTATTACGAAACAGACAAAGTTGCAAGTCGGTAACACTTCGAATTAAGGTTATGTCAGCTGTTGCGTCTAATAATGACGTAATTAGCATAGTGTAAAATGGGCGCGCTCTCGGCCAATCAGAGTTGTAGGTTTTGGCGCGTGAAATGTAAAACGCTCCTCCTAGTTATTAAACAGATTATAGTGCATATCGTAAATGTGATTGTATGTTTGCAAAATAGAATAGTTTCCCTACTTGTATGTTCGTATTGCGCATTAAAGGGTTAAGTGTTTTATCCAAATACCCACTAAGCAAAAAACAAACAAATAACGTTTTATTAACATTGTAACAACATTAAACGTTGTTTTAATGTTGATGAAACATTACTTAAATGTCTTTGTTCAGTGGGTACCCACTGAACACGGAAACATTTTAAATATTGCGCGAATATTGAACATGATACTAAAATAAAACATTGTATTTAAATTATTACAACAAAGTTTTAGCAACGTTACAAACATTGTATAAACATTTTTCGTGCAATATTGATTTATATACATTACCGTAATGTTAAAGATGATACTAAAATTCAACATTGTTTTATAACGTTTCAAACATATTGCGGCAAAGTAACACAACGTTATATAATCATTACAATTTGACTTTTATGCAACATTGTATTGTAAACATTGCATATATATTGAAAATAATAACATTGCATTTTTAACATTGTATAATTGTTGAAACTGTTGCTGTAATGCAGCATCGTGGTTTACACATTTCATGAACTTGTCCCAATTATATTCGTTGTTTTTTTTTTAAAAGAGTTCAACTGAAAGCTTTAAACGAGTGTTTTCCACTCCCAGACTAAGCATGATGTAAAATTGAGAGTTTAGAAAAGCCCCGTGAAAATTTGTCGAGAGTCGCGCAGCGACCCGAGACAAATTTTCTGGTTTTTTCTAAACTCGAAATTTTACTTTCTGCGCCACGCTTGTAACCCGTTGGTTTTAACTGAAGTTCATGCACTTGTTAACAATATTTTAATGTTTTCAGAGTTGAAGGGTACTAGGTACTTAGGTTCCGGGGTACTGTCTTCCCTAGACTATACATTACATTTTGTAAGACAGTTTTTTAATTTTTTTTCTTAGTACCAATATATGAGCCGTTTATTTTGAATGTGGCCTAAATCCATTTTTGAATTTTTTTCTGATGACGGTAGAAACGGTTATTATTTGACGTTATCTGTCATAAACATTATTTTGAAAGTGACCTAAGTCCACTTAATTAGTAATAATGTCCGAAAGTGCGGATCTTCAAATTTATGAAGGTAGTGATGAAGGTAATTTTATTTAATCATTATTCAGTATTAATTATGTTTAATTATTGCAGTGAAAATATTCACTTAATATACACTTACAATTGAATTTTAAGATAAAATATAAAATGTATAGAAATTATTATACCTTTGGGTACAAGACTATTTAATTCAGAGAGTGAAGACGAGTTGGAAAATATTGATTTTAACCAGAATCGCAAGAGATGGAGAATTTTAGAACAATATTCATCATTTGAAGATGAAGATGCAGGTGAGGCTTTTCACGACAATACCTCTGGAGCAAGATTTAGAGAAAAGAATGGTGACACCTACATTCAAAAATTGCGAAAAATTAAACGAAATACCGGGAAAAAATACTATACTCAAACTGGAAACATTATACCTGCAAAAGTGTTTCAAAACAAAAATTGCCTTTGTCGTAAAGTTTGTATAAAAAATTATGAAGAAACAGAAAGAAAGAATACTTTTGAGAAGTTTTGGAATTTGGGAGATTTTAATAAGCAAAATGTATTGCTATACGAAGCTACCGAACGTTATGCTGTGAAACGAAGACGTCCAAAAAACGGAAAAAGTTCGCCAAGAAATTATAGTTTTAGGTATTTTTTAAATTCTAAAAACGGGAAAGTTTCCGTCTGTAAAAAATTCTTTTTGGATACCTTTAATATATCTGTAGGACGATTAAAACGTGTATTAAACTCGGCAAATGTAGGAAATGATTTACGTGGACATATGGCTGGATCATCGAGAAGGATTTCTAACGAAGAGAAAAAGGATGTTCAAAACCATATTAAAAGTTTTTCCAAATTTGAATCCCATTATACTAGATCTCATAACTCAAATAGAAAATATTTACATCCTGATCTAACTCGAAAAAAAAATGTTTAATTTCTACGAGCTTTATTGCAAGGAAAATAATAGAAAATAGTAACTTTAACTGCTAAAGAGTGGACTTACAGAAAGATATTTAAAAATGATTTTAATTTGCATTTCCACCAACCCCGCAAAGATACATGCCAAAAATGCGACCTATTAAACATTAAAATTAAAGCATCGGTTGATTATGATGAAAAGAATAAACTTATAAAAGAACATGATGTCCATTTTAGACTAGCAGAATCAGCAAGGAAATCATTAAAACAAGATCAAGAACTAGCATTACGCAATCCAGATCATTATTTCGCATTTTCTTTCGACTTGCAAAAAGCATTACCTTACCCAAAGTTGACTACTTCAGTAGCATACTATAAACGCAATATGTACGTTCTAAATTTGGGAATTCACAATTTTCATGATGATAATGTTCACATGTACGTTTGGGATGAAACTATTGCATCCAGAGGTTCACAAGAAATAGCTTCATGCATCTTGAAACATCTTAAAAATTTAAGAAGTCAAAAACATATTATAGCTTACAGTGACATGTGTGCAGGACAAAATAGGAACATTAAAGTAGCTTTAACATGGCTAAAACTTGTCCAAACTGTTGAACATAATGTAGAAATAATAGATCATAAATTCCTAATATCAGGACATTCGTTTTTTACCGAATGATAGAGATTTTGGCGTCGTAGAAATGTCATTAAAGAAAAATAATTTAATGTTTGTTCCTCAAGATTATTATAATGTTATCAAAAAGTGCCGGAAAGGTAATAACTTTCTTCTAAATGAAATGAAACAAGAGGATTTCAAATCAACAAGATTATTGGAGGACGCAGTTTTTAAAAGGTTGAAGAATTCTAACGGAGAAGTAATAAATTGGTTACAAATAGTCTGGATGCGTTTTTTGAGAAATGAACCATATAAAATTTTCTATAAGATATCAATGGATGAGAATGCAGAGTTTAAAATCCTGGATTTATTACCACGTCGGGGTAGACCAAGAAAATTTGAAAATATTATATTGACACCACTTTATAAAAATGTAAGACTAATTACGATATCGAAGTACAAGGACATGATGGACTTACTTCAATATATACCACCGGAACACCATGACTTCTTTAAATTCCTCCCGCATACACAAAATGTAAATGAACAGTAAATTTTTATGTAATTTATATAGTTAGAACATTTCTTGAATAGTATAAATTGTGTTTTTAAAGTATTGTGAAGATACATAAAATAAATTGAGTATTGTTTTTCAATTTAAAGCAATTAAATATGTCGAATGGACTTAAGCTCCTTCAAATTTTATAACATATATAGGTGTTAATTTTGAAAGTGGCTTAAATCCATTTGTGGTAAGAAAACAAATATTATTCACTTAATTTTTGGTATTATTTTAATAGGAATTGTAAATTTAACTCTCTTAGATAAATTTAAGCAGTGTGGAACATTGCTATCCTATACGTATATTTTTAATATTAATGAAATGCAAACTTTTAAATATCTCAATTTAAACATAAATGGACTTAGGTCACTTTCAAAATAAACGGCTCATATATTTGTATTTTTCGACCCATTTAAACCCAGCAATAAATTTTGCATTGAGATTACTTCCTATAACGTTCACTTAATTGCTGCACATCGGGTTGTATACAATACGGATTCTATGAATTCATCGTATACAACTTAACATACATTCGTATGTTGGGTTGCATAGAAACAAATCGCTCGTGTTGCATAGGCGTTGCTTTGTCAACGGTGCAGCAACATTTTTTTTTAAATTTTAGCACGCAACGTTCCTGCAGGCGGACATTCAGCGTTTATTCGACGTTTTTTCAATATTCATGCAACTTCAACCGCAACGTTTCGTGTAGCGCGGTAACATTGATGCAACGTGTCATGCAACGTTTCTTTGCTCAGTGGGTACATACCTAGACATTATGCATAATTACAAAATTGGTATTGTTTGTTATTTAGTCTGATGTAATTCGGGGTAGTTAACGATTGGTTGGTCTTGAATAATATACAGGAGGTCTTGGATGTATTAAGAATTAAATTATTTTTTTCAAACCAGGACTCCATAACACTCACAGAGGTGTTACCAGTATCAATAATATCGACTTATGTTTTACCTTCAATTAATACGCTGGTGTCATCAGCATAATTAACAATACTACTACCACATGGAACAATATTACCTAAATAGTTCATAAAAATGATAAATAATAGAGGCCTCAGTACGCTTTCTTGAGGGATACCATGTATTGTAGTTAATGGATCAGATAAAGCATCTTCAGTGGTAACGGGATGCTTGATCTTCGTATAATGAATACGATTTGTAAAATACGATGTTAATAACAAATGAGGGATTCCTCTGATTCCATATTGCCATAATTTAGATAATAATATTCTATAATCAATAGTATCAAATGCCATTGACAAGTCGAGTAAAATTCCACATGACAGATTGTTTACTTCCATATTGTTCGGGATTGTGTTCGTAAATTCATATAGAGCTGTTTACGTACTTTTCCCTTTCAGAAAACTGTTGGTGTTTGGATGGTAGTTTAAATTTAAGAAAATAGTCTATTAATCTATTATACATAATTTTTTCCAATATTTTTGAAAATGCATTAATTATGCTAATAGGTCTATAATTTTATATAATGTTTAAATCGCCTTTTTTGTAAATTGGTGATATAATTGATATTTTCAGTTTGTCGGGTTAGATGCCTCTTTGAAAAATTGTATTGAAAATGTCAGATAAAGGAGCTGCAATAAGGTTGATACATTATTTTATTATAGTCATGGGTATTTCATCGATACCTGCACTAGAATTATTTGAGAAATTGCAAACTGTCTCAATAATTTCTTGTTCCGTAGTTGGTGGTAAATACATAGAATTTTGTTGAAGTTTAATATTAACTGAGGAATGCGTTTATGTTAATAATTAACTATTTCCCAGTGAGTTATTAAATGTATTAAATTGTTAGCTAGTTCGTATGCGTTAGGGTGTTCAGGTATTTTATGTGTATTTGTTTTTCCAACGATTTCACCTATGACCTGCCATGAAGCATTAATACCCTTACAATATAAGTACACAAATAAGAAATGAAGTAATAAACGCGCTTAGACTGTGATACTGAGGAATAACATGTACATTAAATTTAATATTTCTCGTACGGAATTCGGGGCATAGTTTCTTTAAAGTCGGGATCTGCGCAGAAAATTCACCATAAAATTTTAGTGCCGATAAATGGTCAGAAGGGATAGTAGTTCGCCTATTCTCTAACCGAAAACGGAATATAAAATCATCTACAACAGGATCCAGTACTTTATTACCTCAGAAAGGAACAACCATCCAACAGTTATAGATACCCCGACTAAATCACACCCTCTGGATCCGATCATCGACGATGCTGCGGCTGTTAACTATAATTTAGCGCCTGGTAATAAATGCTTACGCACTTATTACCAAAATGTTCGAGGTCTTAGGACCAAATTGTTTGAAATAAAAAAGTCGTCTATTCTATACGAATTCGATGTAATTATTCACTGAAACTTGGTTAACGTCAGACTTTTTTGACGCTGAATTGGGTTTCCTAAACTACAAACTTTATAGGTGTGATCGTGACCCCCAATGGTCGGGCAAATCGCGTGGCGGTGGAGTATGTATCGCTATTAAAAATACGTTAAATTCTCATATATTGTACCGTGAAGCTTTTATTTACGAAGAGATTTTTATTTCTGTAAGAATTGAGTCCCAGGATTTTATATTAGGGGCGGTTTATATCCCTCCTGGGTCTGCTTTGTCTGTGTATCAAGACCATAGTGCTAACCTCGAAAGACTGACCATAGAGTATCCTCATCATAATGTATGTGTTTTTGGTGATTTTAATCTCCCAAACATAATTTGGGTAAACAGTAGCTTTGGTGTTTATACGGAATCAGCCTGTCCGCTCGCTAATCAGGTTGCTATGGCTTATGGTTATGCCAATACTATGCAAACTAATAACGTCTTAAATGATAATGCGGTCATGCTTGATCTTATATTTTTACAAACTGATTTGGCCGAACAAAGTGAAGTTACTGCAGCTGTTGTTCCGCTTGTTACTTGTGATCGCCATCATCCCGCGCTTGTATTAGATTTAAACTTATTCGCTCAAAGTAATAATTCTAATTTCTCAAGTAGTTTGAAATATGACTTTAATAACAGTAACTTTGACCTTCTCAATGATATTTTCATAAATACTCAATGGTACTCATTACTAACAAGTGATAATGTAAACTGCGACTTGGATTACTTTTACGATATTTTATTTAACTCAATTAAAAAATGCGTTCCAATCATTCGGATTAGGTCGTCAGCTCAGTTTAAATTTCCTAAATGGTTTAGCAAGGAACTAATTCACTTGATATTTTTAAAGAAAAAACAGCATAAGAAATTTAAACAATCACAACATGTGATCGACTATACTAGATTCCAGTCCACACGAGCAAAATGCAAGGAACTCACACAGGCTTGTTTCAAAAATTACATTGATTCGATTGAATCGTCCATTAATAATAACCCGAGACGCTTTTGGAGTTTTATAAACTCCAATAGGTCATCACCCGATTTCCCGGATACCCTCGTTTCAGAGGGGAGTACATACACCGACCCGCAGGATGTGGCAAATATATTTGCAGACTTCTTTGGTTCAGTTTATAATACCTCACAACCAGTGCTTTCTTAACTCTCTTCGTGTAGGACCAGTCTTAATCATATATCGATCAACCGAATTAACGATATCTCTATTTCTGCCATACTTCAGGAGCTGTCAGGGCAGACCTCTAGTGGAAAAGAGGGCTGGGATGGTTTACCGCCCGTCTTATTACAGAAGTATGCGTTTTCATTCTCTAGACCTGTGTGGCTCTTATTTAATAAATCCCTTAAGTCTGGCACTTTTCCTGACAGATGGAAGCATTCACTAATAACACCTA
Organism: Philonthus cognatus; assembly: GCA_932526585.2. Lineage (NCBI taxonomy): Eukaryota > Metazoa > Arthropoda > Insecta > Coleoptera > Staphylinidae > Philonthus > Philonthus cognatus. The sequence continues at coordinate 20,271,966 of OW052249.1, read as the reverse complement.
TCTTCAAGAAAGGCAAGAGGAACCTCGTTGAGAATTACAGACCAATATCATTGCTATCACACATCCCCAAGATATTTGAAAAGCTAGTTACTGATTGCATTAGTAAGGACTTGAACTGTATTTTAACCGATAAACAACATGGGTTTCGGCCAGGACATTCTACAGTATCTAATTTACTAATCTTTGGGGCAACAATTAATACATCGCTGGAAGAGGGGTACGAGGTTGATACCGTGTACACCGACTTTTCTAAAGCGTTCGACAGTGTTGACCATCAAATCTTGGTTGAAAAACTTTTAGAGGCTGGTGTACATGGGTCTTTGCTCGATTGGATTAAATCATACCTCAGCAACAGAACTCAAACAGTCCGCATCAGTAACTTCACTTCTCGTCCCATACCTGTAACTTGGGGGGTACCGCAAGGATCTCATATTGGTCCATTACTATTTAATGGTTTTATCAATGATATTGTAAAGTGTTTCAAATATTCCAATTGCCTTCATTTTGCGGACGACTTAAAGCTGTACATGCCTATTAAGGACAATTATTCTAGCCATAAGCTACAACTCGACCTGGAAGCGTTAAGTCGTTGGTGTATTATAAACATATTGAAGCTGAATGTTTCAAAATGTTTTGTTGTGTCTTATTCTAAAAAGAGATTAAAGGGACTCAGAAATTATTCTCTTAAAAACACTCTATTAGCACACACTAATGTAGTAAGAGATCTTGGTGTTACTTATACGAACACTTGGAGCTTCACTAACCATATAGACACTGTAACCTCGAAAGCCTTGCAAATGTTAGGCTTTATTAGAAGACAGTGTACAGATTTTTCTAATATAAGAACGCTCGTATATCTGTATGTGTCTCTCGTTCGGCCGCATATCGAATATTGCTCACTGGTATGGTGCCCAAATACATCCCAAAACATCAACCAAGTGGAGAGGGTTCAACATAGGTTCATACGTACATAACTTTCAAATTCAATCTTGATAGCACTTATCCTCATATATTGTCGTTTATTAATTTGCAATCGCTCGAGCGACGACGCTTAAATGCAGATGTTATTTTTCTTCAAAAATTAATATCAGGTGTGATAATCTGTCCAGAACTCTTAAGTTTAGTAAACTTCCATGCTCCAAGTCGCCTAATACGGAGCAGTAAGTCATTTTATGAACAAATGTACAGAACCAATTACTGCAATAATTTTGGTATTAATAGGATTTGTGCTAATTGCAATAATATCAATTTTGACATTTTTAGTGGGACATTAAAACAGCTACGCGCATTCCTAATAAAGGAATAGGTTATTGTGTACATGGTTAGTTTGCCACTTATATATTATATTATCATTGTATTTGTAACTTAGGAGATATATATATTTATTTTTTTTTGTCTTATACTTCAGTCTTATATGTACTTTTGCTAGTTTTAGAATCACGAACTGTAGTCTCGTTTTGTATATAGATCCCGTTGAATAAATAAATAAATAATTAAAATCAATTGTCGCGAGTACAATAAAGTATTTTGAAAGTAATACGTGCTTTATTTAAAGCAGGGTTGTTATGTTTAAAATACTTTGTTTAAAAACCAGTGTTTTAAACATCTTTAAAAACAGCCGCCGTGTTTTAAACGGTTTGTTTTAAATCTTAAATTTGTTTAAAACATGTTTTAAACGTTAAATTTATTTAAAACGTTTCTTTATTATCTTGAATTTACTAAATTATATTTTATACTACTTCATTAAGTTTTTTTTTTATTAGGTGGAAGGGGAAATCCTCTTATGGACAAAGTGTCGGACTCCTTTCAGTCAACTGACTGAGAGCCTACCGACTAAAACCCCTCCCACTTTAAACCGGCGTCGACTGCTGTGGCCATTTGCCGGTTTACTATAGCTAAGGTAAACATTTTAAAAAGTATAAAAAAAAGAAAATAAAACGATCGGGTGTATATGGCTCGGACGCTGGGACAGTACAAATACAAAACACACAAATCAAAGTGTAATAAATATAAATAACGCAGGTAACATGTCTAATGTAAAAAGTCAGACAGACAAAATGTCAAATATTAAGACAAGGACGCTCAGCACATTACACATCTAAATTTTCTTAAATAGACCTGTCTCCCTAAGAAACTCAATGACGGTTTTACACGAACGCTGTTCTAATGTCCTAGCTATATCATTTGGAAGCCTGTGTCTATCGCGTTGAGTTGCATAGACTCTACATTCTTCCAATATATGCCTCACCGTGAGAGGGTTGTGACATATGTTGCATGTTGGTGCGGGTTCGCCGGTAAGAAGATGGGAGTGGGTCAGATTAGTTTAGATTTATTGTTTACATTTTTAAATTTTAGCTAAATTGTTGAAGATATTTCAAATTACATTATTAAACACACCATTTTATTACAATAAAATATGACAAGAATGTGATCAAATACAGGGAATTTTTTTTCAATTATACATATGCATGCACGGTAAATTTTACGACATTCGTTGTTTCAAAAGATTTCAATTTGAATCTATAAACGAGGGTTTTCCGTTCCCAGACTAAGCATGAAGTAAAATTTCGAGTTTAGAAAAGCCTGAAAATTTGGATTGGCCGCGTAGCGAAGCGGAGCGGCCAATCCAAATTAGGCTTTTCTAAACTCGAAATTTTACTTCATGCGCCACACGTATAATACACTGAAATATCGCAAAGTTTAAAATGTACGGCTTTAGCAATCTAATATGTAGATGTGAACAAAACGTGAGTGAAATTCTGAGCTGAACAAATTGTTTAAATTGGTGATTATAGGCAACCCAATAACTCAAACGTATATTAGGTTGCCTATAACCGTTGTATGTATGTGTTTTTTGAACTTCACTGTGAATCAGTGTTTTTAAGCGTGGCGCATGAAGTAAAATTTCGAGTTTAGAAAAGCCTAATTTGGATTGGCCGCTCCGCTTCGCTACGCGGCCAATCCAAATTCTTAGGCTTTTCTAAACTCGAAATTTTACTTCATGCTTAGTCTGGGAGTGGAAAACACTCGATAAAAGCCTTAAATTAAACGCTTTGAAACAACGAATTCCCGCAAATTTAAAAAACGCTGTAATTATCGGGATATGTATAAATAAATGCCTTATATGTTCTGTTTTAAACACGTTTTAAACATGTTTTAAACACGTTTTAAACATGTTTTTAATTGTTAATGTTTTAAACGCTGTTTCAATAAAAAAACACGTTTTGTTAAAAAAAAAACTGTTTGTTTTAATTAAAATGAAAAAGAAAAACGTCTTTTAACGTCTTTCAATCGCACACCTAAACAAATTGCTTACTACAAATTAGTTAAAAATGAGTTAAACACACGTGTGGATAAAGGCGAAATTAACTTAAAAATCAAACATAAGAACGGCATTCCTGTTATTCAGACGGAAAACCAATAGGCTCCAACAGGTTACTCAACCCAATCAGTATTTTTTTTTACCAAAACGTTCGTGGGTTAAAATCTAAAACCAATCAATTTTACAATAATTCCTGTAACCTAGATTCTGATTTAGTTTTATTAACAGAAACTTGGCTAAACGACTCGGTACTCAGCAGTGAACTATTTCCTGATTATTTCAATGTCATGCGCTCAGATCGAAATTTCCTACTAGTTAATCGTTCAAAAGGAGGCGGTGTCTTGTTTGCATCAAAAAATCACATCTCCGTTAGTTTAATTGATACTAACGAAATTACGAGCGCTGTTCCTCTTGTTGACTGTATTTTATGTAAATGTCATTTTGAGTCTAGTACTATTATTATTGCAGTTATTTATATTCCACCTGACATATCGTACAATAATTTAGAAATACTGACTTCACATTTGGAAGTTCGCTTACTACACCAAAAATGTTTACTTATTGGGGATTTTAATCTTCCGTCAACACAGAATGAACACATGTCTTCAAATTCGAAATCTTCTTGTTTTAAATATTTCACCGATATACTTAACATAAAACAATACAACAATATTCATAACAAATACAATTCGTTGTTAGATTTAGTGCTGTGTAACCAAGACATTGATTTGTCTGTTTCACATGCAAAGTTGCCTCTTGTTCCAGAGGATAACTTTCATCCTGCCCTTGAAATTACTTTTTCACATCATCTTAAAAACGTGCCCTCGCCATTTCCCAGTAATGATAACACAAGATTCAATTTCCGTAGGGCTAACTTTATATCCTTGTACATTGAATTTTGTAGCTTAAATTGGAGTATACTCAAATCATATAATGATGTCAATGAAATGGTTACCAAGTTCTATGATATAATTTACTCTGCTCTCTACAAACATGTCCCAACATATGAATCGAACAAACAGAATTATCCACCGTGGTTTACGACGGAAATCAAATCCTACCTAAAATCCAAAGTTTATAATAGACATATGTGGCTGAAGACCAAAAACCCATATTTTTTTCAAGAATTTAAAAGATTGCGAATTCTAATTAAACAACAAATATCTGAAGCGTATACCATATTCCTACACACTACTGAAACCAACCTAAAACAAAATCCTTCTGACTTATGGAAGTTAGTCTCTACCAAACGTGGAACTACTCGAATCCCTAATGAGGTACACAATAACAACGAAGAATTTACTAATCCCAATGACATAGTTAATGGATTTGCTGGTATATTTAATAGTCATTTCAATCCTATTTCAAATCCCATACTGTGCAACGAGTCAACTGTGTATCCGCCAATTCTGATTAATAATGTAAACGAATCTCAACTTATTAATATAATGTCACGTTTTCCAAATAAATTTACCACTGGTGATGATAAAATACCCAGTTTTTTAATTCGCGATTGTAAATTCACCTTCGCCAGTCCATTGTGTAGGATTTTAAATTTCTCAATAGGTTCATACCAGTTCCCCAACATGTGGAAACGTGCTAGACTATGTCCCGTTTTCAAGAATGGCGACAAATCCCATGTTCGTAACTATCGTCCAATATCGATCCTTTCTAACTTTGCAAAAATCTTTGAGATTGTGCTGCACAATGACATATTTAAAGGTGTGGGCTCCTTTATATCACAATATCAACACGGATTTATGCCGGCTAGATCTACAACAACAAATCTGGCGACAATCTCCCAATACTTGGCTGATGCCCTGGATGCTCGTGGTCAAGTTGACGTTATCTACACTGACTTTTCACGCGCCTTTGACTCAATTGACCATGAGCTTCTAATTCATCGTCTTAGCCTGTTGGGTGCGGTCCCTGCGGTCACCAAACTTCTTCGGTCTTACCTACTTAATCGTTCCTGTTATGTACTTTACAATGGTTTTAAATCCTACGAATTTTCTCCTACCACTGGTGTTCCGCAGGGCTCTTGCCTAGGACCCCTCATATTTAACATTTTTGTTAATGATCTATAAGGCATGTTTACGTGTCCTGTTTTGGCATATGCTGTAGATCTCAAAATATATCTTAACATAAAATCCGTACAGGACGTAGACATTGGTGATTGGCTGATTGGTGTAAAAGAGTCAATTTAATACTTAATGTCAACAAATGTTGTGTGGTAAGCTATTCTCGCACCCGTACTTCAATTGAATCAAATTATCAAATCGATGGAATGTCTCTGTCAAGGATGTTACATTTGATAGCCAGCTCTCTTTTAAACCTCATATTGACTCAGTCCGAACAAATGCGTCTAAGGCCATGGGATTTATTCTACGTATTAGCCGCGACTTTTCCAATGTTGATGCTATTAAATCTCTATATTCCGCCTTCGTACTGAGTAAGTTGGAATATAACAGTTTAATCTGGTTTCCTATTTATGCTAGTCACTCTCTTGTGTTGGATCGTCTTCACAGTCGGTTTTTAAAATATCTCTCTTTTAAACTTGACCACTCTTATCCTCCGATTGGAATTTCGAACGATGAACTTCTTCAGCGTCACCAATTCGAATCCCGACAGAAGAACTTTGAGATGTGCCACGTTTATGAAGAAACTCGTAGATGGGAAAATCGACTGTCCAGAAATTCTCGCAAGGGTTCCGTTTAATGTCCCTGTGAAGTCTACACGGTTTTCATCAACATTCCGCTTACCAACGGCGCGCTCTAATGTGTTGCAGCGTTCACCAGTGACTGTGTTGTGCCAGTGCTCCGAAAAATTATTCAACGATATTTTTATTCAATAAATCATACTATCCTGTAATATGTATTCACTGTTCACGAACTTACATGTATCTTTCCTTTTCTTATTTATTTAATTGTTTGTTCTGTAATTGGGTTTATCCTGTTGGACAATAAAGTTATTATTATTATTATTATTATTATTATGTGCCTCAACAATTAAGTATAACCAAAAGGTGGTTTTAATTATTTCTAAACTTTAAATTCTTTTCAAAAATTATGTAATCAGGATTATCCCATTCAACTGAAATATTGTGAAGTTCAAAACATACTGCTGCTTGTGTTTGATCTCATGTTAATTAAATAAATTGATTGTGAGTTACGTGAAGATCAAATTAATTTAACGAATAAAGCACTAATAACCTTTCTTCACACTTTTATTTGAATTACCAAATGTACATTTCGGACACAATGTGACCATTATCAATGGATTAACACTCAGTGTTAATCCATTGATAATGGTCACTTTGTGTCCGAAATGTACATTTGGAAATTCAAATAAAAGTGTGAAGAAAGGTTATTAGTGCTTTATTCGTTAAATTCATGTTAATTACGTTTACAAATGTTTATTTTGATTAATTCGAACCTCTGAAGTAATTTGTTTCGGAATATGTAAAAGTATTTGACGAACTAATAACCTTTCTTCACACGTGTAAAAGTATATTTAAAAGAAAAAATCTCTGTTTGTATCTTAATTAAGTGTAATTTAAAATCGTAAGTTAACGAGTGGGTTAAATAAGCTATTATTTCAAATATGTAACGTTTGTTTACATTTTATTAATTGCAATGAAACATTGATATAAATGAATACATCTTTATTTAATTATACTATTGATTGCTGACTTTTCGTAATTGCTTTGAAAGTTGTGGCCAAAACTTTTGTCTTGCCAAAACAAATTAAAATGCCTTAAATGCTTGCAATATTTGTAAAAGTACCTATTTATGATTTTTCACAAAATAGACAATTTATTTGATATTCTTGAGTAAATGTCAATTTTGATGACATTTTGTAAAACTTGTTTTTCTTGTTGCTAAAATTATTTTGCGAATGAATGCGAATTTATATTGTTTCCTATAAAAACATACAGATTGTCTCACCATGGAAAATTTGTTGCCAAACAGTAGACAATATAGTAGAATATTAATTTACCAACTTCAGAAGAGAACAAAAAAACTGAATTTGAAAAACACAAAATTAAAAACCTATAAACACACCGCCGCACACAGGTCGAAACACACAATCTAGCTGAACATTTCGCTATAAAGCGTTTTAGTCTACTTTAAATTCTTCGCAGTCGAAGAAAATATTTGATTAAATATATAAATTACTCAATATTGAATATTTATCCCCTTCTACCCCCCCACAACCCCAATTTTTATTTTTAGCGAAAAATTATTTTTTTTTTTAGATAATTTCACTATAAGCACTTTTGTTCTATGATTTGTATCTAAAAATAGTAATTATATTACAACCCCTTCCATTTTAATTATAAAAAAACTGAAAATAAAATACTTTGATAAATGTTTTATTTAATTACAAAATTTTTCAAATTGGAACAAATAAATCAAAATTGCACACATATCTATAAATAATAATATACAATATATACAAGCAGTATAAAGAACCTGGACGCATCATGCAAACAATTTACACCAAAGCCAGAAATTATTCGAAGTCAGAATCCTCTGGCGAAGATGCTTGTTCTTGTTCTGCTAATAACTTTAACACCTCTGTGTCAAAAATATGTTTTTTTTGACAAACTTGATATCAGAGGATCAGAGGAATATAAAAGCGTATGGAAAAGATCCGTTATAGTTTGTATTCTTGAAAATTTTCTGGTGTGACGCTCTCGGTACCTTCGCTTTGTTTCGAGCTTCTAATGCCTCTTCCGACAACATCCCAATTGGTAACGTTGCAGATTGAATTATGTCAGCCCCCTGAATTAATAGTTTATGCAAACTAGCAGGCATGTAGTACCATGGGTACAACTTTACATACAGATTTGCGGTGTCTTCCAGATACTCCCGAAATGCATCAACATGTGTGGCTTGTCCGCATGAAATGACTTGTGAAATAATTTTTAATCTTTTGATTAAATGTTCGTCCAAACCTGTAATTTGTGCAATTAATGTATAATTTTCAAAAAATCGACTAGCAGTATTGCCGTCGTTGGTTGTCCCAAACCCTGGTTTGACTACATCAACTAGTAAACCTAATTGTGATTTTAAATCTTTTTGAATTTGACGTTTTCTTGTCTCTACTGTATTTTTATCACCCGTCTCACGAATTTGCCATTTCTTTAGACCAAGTCTATACGCTATATGAAGAAGACATTCCAAGCAACGAATCCACGCGTGTAGAGATGAAATACCATATTCATAAAATCTATCGATTTTAAGTAAATCTTTTACCTTCCTAATGTCATTCATTATTTTAGGAGAAGCCCCACAAATAGCACAAGTTTGAAATGACGAATCAGTTATAATGCTAAAAACTTTTCCATTGATCATTATCAACTTGAAACAATGGTTTATAATAAAATGTATGCCATTAATAACACACTGAGTTGGCAAAACCTCGTTGATTTTATGTTCTATATCATTTACAACAGATTTTATTAATTCCTTCGTTTCCCTTTTAAACATTATTTTAATTGGCCTGCAAAATCTAGTAGATGAGGGCTTGGGATTTTGCTAGACAATTGCATCATCTTTTAAGGATTTTATTTGAAGAGGCACCAGACAAGCCGAAAATAAAAACTTATCAGTTTGAGAGGCATTTTCAGAATCTGAAAATATTTGCTTATACAGCGAATGTCCAGAGCTGCCATCGCAGCCCCATTTATAAATAATTTTAAATTCAGTTCCAATTTCTCCATCATTTTTACCGAGTATATCTTCTATTGAAGTTAATAAGCGTTTACTTGTGTGATCCACAAGCGCTTGTATTGAAACTTGTGCAGAAGTATCTGTAATTGTAATACTTTCTGCTGCGGGATAACACGCTTTTTTTGTTTGTAAAATAGTATCATAGCTTGGGTAAATGTTTGCATGACGTACCTTGGCTCCAGACTGCATCAATTTATAGGAATGCTTGCTGAAATCCCCATCAACATATAATGCAAGCGCTTCTTCGGGTGTATATTTAATTAGTTGCTTCATTGGAGACTTCCACGCTCGTTTTATTTTTGAAGCTCTTGTCGGTGAATGCTCCGTGACTTCTTCGACCATCATAGCACTATCCCTTTTTCCAGATGCACGAAGACTGACCCGGGTGTCAAATAAAAGTTCCTCCTGGGAGTAATTTTCAAGTAGTGGCATAACTTTCCGTTTTTTTGAGACGTTCGTCAAGTCCGTGAATGATTTATACGGACCTCTGGATTTACCACTAGAACATCCAGGCTGGGGTTCATTTCGTAAACTTTCATTAGAGAATACTTCCATTCCGTTTAACCACTGAGAATAATTATTTTCAAAATTTGAAAGTGTATTATGAACGGTTTGCCATTTGATTCTCAATTGTGAGGTAAAATTATTTATTTTATTCATCAATGAATCTAAATTTTCAGTGTGCGATACATCGATATTGTTATTCATAAAGTCAATCACAAAGCGGGAGACTGCTTTATTTTTTTGTTCTAGCGTTGGCTGAGCGCGCCAAACATCGAATAATGCTCTACGAGAAACGGTTACGCTACCTAAAAAAAATCATTGCTTGTGAACGGGCCAAAACGGGTGTCTAAATATTATTTATATATTAAACTATTATGTATAAAAAACCAAGATTCATCACCAATATCGGCTAATATTATATACTTTAACCTTTTTCAAGTTTAACGTTGTAAAATTTTACTGTAAGATTCTTCACTTAATACAAATTACTGTATTTATGTGTTGACTAAAGTTATATAAAAAATATTTAAAACTCTGTTGTATACATACCAGTAGAATATATATCCATCTTTAATTTAAATTTTGCACGAAACACAAATGTAAAAAATATAATTAAACGTAGGCGTTTGGAACGCATAAAATCCACATCTGCACGACATAAACGACGCGTGCACTTTGGGCACTGATAACCACTGGACCAAATGTCGGAGGGGTTTGTGACTTTACCTGCGCACCCTCCGGACATTGAACTACCCATATTCCAACAAAAAAACTGTTTTCTAAACAGCTGATTTTCGACGAAATGTTCAGCTAGAACGAGCGTTTCGACCTGTGTGCGCCGTGAAAATGCGAAAACCAGATACATATTTTAAAAGAGTAATATTTTCTTATATTTAAATCATCTTTGAGCTACGAAGTTTATATATTTTTTTTGTATATAAATTGTTTATTTTTAATTAATTTTTGCGACTATAATTTTTGATAACAAAATGCAGAAATTGGTTTTTTAAATTGAAAAATATTAAAAAAGAAAGAAGTTTACCTTAAAAGAAAATACAAAAGAAAAAACAAAAGAAATCGCAAAATTGTCAAAATAGTGAAATACCGTGAAATTTTAGCAACTTTTATAATATTTTATTAACATTTTAAACACAAAACATAGAAAAAGTGTCGCCTAGTCGACTATATCTTGATTATTTTGACATTTAACATAAAATCACTTATTTTTCAAAAATATTTTTTACGTTTAGACAAAAAAAAATATTGTACTTCTGCTGTTTTTTTGTTGGACCATCGTGATATTTTTGAAAATATTTGAATAATTGAATATTCGAATATTTAATTATTTTAACATTTGACTATTTGAATATCCAAATATTTTAATAATTCAAATATTCGAACAACTCGAATCTTTGAATAAATTTTTGAATTAATATTCAAATCATTGAGTAATTAATACAAAGAGTGGTAACCGGTAGGGTTTTTAGCGTCACGCACTAGCCGTATTTATCGGCTGGAAAATGCTGCCACGGGGTGGAGACTTTATGTCTGCTTTTTGCTTTCTCTGCCGAACTTCACTAATGCCAGGATACTTTTAGATTGCAACAAATTAATTGCAGCACTAATAATAATTTTAAATATGTAAACTGTTATTTAAAAAAATATTAACAGTTACGACACTACTATATATTGTTTCTAAGAATTATTATTTATGATCAGGATTGATTTGTGCAAGTTAAAAATTGTTCAACAAAATAATTTCTTATCTAAAAATTATTTAAAATTATTTGTTATTCCATTATGTAACTTAAAAAATATCTGACTTGATATGTTGTAAACATTGTATACGTTTATCGACATATGAATGTATTTAGGTTAGGATAAATTATGATAGATCCAAACCAAATAGGAGGCCGGTGGGGTGACCTACAATTTTTATTCATAAATTCTAGTAATTTTTGTTTTTTATATAAAAATAAATATTTAATGTTCAATTTACTATTCGTAAATGCGAATAAAATTGTTTTAGTGAATACTACAAATATAATACTTCAATTATTATTCGTAATATTGAAAGTTTTTAAAAGTTTAAATTATAATGAATGTATTTATTTATTGCTAAATACGCACCGAATAATATTATCAACTATGCTTTAGTGTCTGCTAAATCTGTGCATTTTCATATGACATGTAGCTGCTAACTAATTTAGAATTACTATGCATCCAAGATTTGTTTAATAATATCGATAAATAATAGTCAATTTTAGCGCTACCCATTTTATCGCTATTATCCAAAGTTGTTATTTTTTGCAAGTTCTCGTTAATTAGTGTGGCACTCAACTTGTTAAGTTATTGCAAAAATTATATGCCGTTTCATTTAAAACAAAAGTTTCCTCATCACTACTAAACTCAAATTTGTTTTTATTATAAACACACCAAATAATAAACAAATCTAGTTGTGTTACATATAATAATGCACCAGACTTATCGTCTCAATCGCTCTTTAACCACAATCAAATCGTAAATCTGCAATGCTCGAAAATCAATAAAAATTAAATTAAAAAAAACGCCAAGATAAAAGGTGCCAGAAAGCTGACGCGGCGCGTTAATTTTTGTAGACACAAAAATGGTTACTAATGAAAATAAACAAGTGGTGTTTATTGTCTCTTCGGAAAGATCGACGCGATACCCATCGAGGTAAGTGTGCTTGAGAGAGAGCGGAGCGTGTTTTTACTCTCTAAAATGCAGAGATACGATTTCAGCAATTCAATCGCTGGTATGAGTATTCACGCTATTCAATCAGGTCATTGACCTTTTTTTATATCAAACAGAAAACTTCTCACTTCAGCTATTAATGAGTTTTTAACAGTCGAACTAGATGTCGACACCCGCTCTATTTTGAGCTGGGCTTGCAGCTCTGTAAATTTGTACTCAGTGATTCAAATACTTAAATTTGAAAAATGTCCAGCAACATGTTTGCAATGGTAATCTGTTTTTGACCACTATTGTATAAATCAACAATCCGATTTTTAATATCAGCGGATAAATGTTTGCCTCTGGGCATGTTGACAAGTGAAATACGTAAAACTGATGAATTTAAACTTATACTAAACTAAATACATTGCAAATTTATCAGGTTATTGAAAAAGTTGCTTTATTTATTTCCATTCTAAAATATTCTTTTTTATATCCAATGGAACAACGAAAGAAGAATGGGAATTTTTTATCAGCAAACTATTTATAAATATCGTATGTTTTTATCTACAGACAAATTATGGCCAAAGGTAACATCAGAAATTTTATTTTAGCAATATATTAAAGTTGCTCTATATTTTTCCACTACTGTATATCATGAATATTTAAGGAATGCACAAAGTCACGTTTCTTAAATATTGAAAGTTGTAGTTCTTTTAATTACTTGAAGAATAGCTAACAGTTAATGCAACAATAGCAGCACTTGAGAGACATTTTTTATCATCTAGCTTGGTGCAAGCAAAAGTAAAAAATAGATTACAAAATTAGAAGGCTGTCAAACTTGTGTTTTTATTTAATTATTAAAATTGGAAACACTTTCTTAAAGATTGCAATTTAAACTAGATTTATGAAGATGCTCCTATTCCTAAATTAAATATCATGGATTTCATGATTATATGTTATATTTTTACTATTTCATAACTATGTTTTTTTTTGTAATGAATGAAAATAAAATAAATAAAGTATATGAATTATACAGGGATTTTTTCTTTCAAGTATACACACGCATACGAAGTACATTTTCCAATATTAGTTATTTTTTTAAAGAGTTAAATTTGAAGCTTTAAATAAGTGTTTTCCACTCTCAGACTAAGCTGTACATTTTTACTTCATGCGCCACGTGTATAAAACACTGGTTTTGCGTGAAGTTCAAAATATCCGCATGCTGCTTTGGTAGCATATTGTGAGCTTTATAATATTTCAGTGTTTTAGACGCGTGGCGCATGAAGTAAAATTTCGAGTTTAGAAAGGCACAAACCAAATTTACAGCCTTTTCTAAACTCGAAATTTTGCTTCATGCTTATTCTGGGAGTGGAAAACACTCGTTCAAAGCTTTAAATTTAACTATTTTAAAAAACAAACAATATCTGGAGATTTATAGCATATTCCGTGCGTTTTATTTAAGTATGGCCATGGGGATTTACATGGTAAAAAATGTACCCCATGTTAACTTTTGTTGTCGTCGATATTTGAAATAATTTTTTATTTTTATTAATAAATCAAGCACTTTTCTACGAAATCTTGATTGTTAAAAGGACATAAACATGTTAGAATTATTTATTTTAACTTTCAAGTTTACCAAAATGAATACTTACATTATGGCATTTTCGCCAAGTTGATTTTTTTAGCTTAATAATTTGTATTATTAATTTTAACTTTAAAAGCGAAAATAAAGTAATTTAACATGTGTATGTCCTTCTAGCATTGTGCATTTCGTAGAAACAATATTGATTTATCAATAAAACCAAAAAAATTGTTTAAAATTTCTACGACAACAAAAGTTAACATTAGCTATAGTTTTTACCATGCAAATCCCTATGGCCATACTTAAATAAAACGCAGTGTATATTCGAACTTTACTTGAAATTTGTGTTTTATACGCGTGGCGCATGAAGTAAAATTTCGAGTTTAGAAAAGCCCAGAAAATTTGTCTCGGGTCGCTGCGCGACCCACGACAAATTTTCACGGGGCTTTTCTAAACTCGAAATTTTACTTCATGCTTAGTCTGGGAGTGGAAAACACTCGTTTAAAGCTTCAAATTTGATTATTTTAAAAACCAACGAATGTCAGAAAATTTACAGCTAAAATAATTAAGAAAAAGTAATGTGATTTTATACAAATATTGATACAACAACTGTGGATGCTCCCTGTTTTTTTTTAAAGTTCAATGTAAAGCTTTAAACAAGTGTTTTCCACTCCCAGACTAAGCATGAAGTAAAATTTCGAGTTTAGAAAAGCCTCGTGAAAATTTGTCGAGGGTCGCGCAGCGACCCGAGACAAATTTTCTGGGCTTTTCTAAACTCGAAATTTTACTTTATGCGCCACGCGTATAAAACACTATAATATTGTCAAATTTATGTATATTCGAACTTCACTTAAAATCTGTGTTTAATACGCGTGGCGCATAAAGTAAAATTTCGAGTTTAGAAAAGCCCAGAAAATTTGTCTCGGGTCGCGCAGCGACCCGAGACAAATTTTCTGGGCTTTTCTAAACTCGAAATTTTACTTCATGCTTAGTCTGGGAGTGGAAAACACTCGTTTAAAGCTTCAAATTTGACTATTTTAAAAACCAACGAATGTCAGAAAATTGACAGCTAAAATAATTAAGAAAAAGTAATGTGATTTTATACAAATATTGATACAACAATTGTGGATGCTCCCTGTTTTTTTTTTAAAGTTCAATGTAAAGCTTTAAACATGTGTTTTCCACTCCCAGACTAAGCATGAAGTAAAATTTCGAGTTTAGAAAAGCCCCGTGAAAATTTGTCGAGGGTCGCGCAGCGACCCGAGACAAATTTTCTGGGCTTTTCTAAACTCGAAATTTTACTTCATGCGCCACGCGTATAAAACACTATAATATTGACCCAGCCTTAATTTATATGTTTAAAAATTAAGATAAATTACTAAGTTTTGATTCAAGCACCCTAAATAATCTCTTATTGGAAATGTTTGTTTAAGTGACACTGTCAATTAATCAAATAAACACTATTATCATTTAGCTATTGAAAATGGACACTTTGCGTTAGAAATGCGCATAAAGCGTACAATAAATAAATTAAAGTGAAGGAAGGAATAAAACAACACAAAATAATGCATAACAAGTTTAAAAAAATAAAACTGAATTCTAGTGAAAATAAAAAACGTTTTTTATTTAGTAGGAACATGAAGTTTAGTAGGAACATGAAGTTCGAATTCGTATTTGCGAATATTGAGAAAGAATATTCGCATTCGTATTCACGAATGCCAAATTCCGAAATTTCCTTAGGAATATTCCTAGCTTCCCCAATTTCGAACTTAAAAACCTATGATCTTTTGTTTTAGGTCGTTTTAGTTATTTAAGATCTTTATTCTAGTGAATTTAGTGAATTTCCCCATAAAATGTTCTTAGTAAACATCAAATGATTCACCGCTTTTCAACACATTGCAAACATTATAATTTAACAGTGACAGATGAAATTTGTTTTAGGAGTTTGACGTTTTTTTCTTATACGGTACAGTTTATTAATGAAAAATGTTGCATTAATAAGAGGTTATTAATAAACGATTGTAAATGTATTAATTCAATTCATAAATACACTGTCGACGAAGAAAACATATTTATTGCTTTATATTTAAAATGCCTTTTTTTCCAGTACCGTACGATCGTTTAAAACATGATTTAGAGTAGGCTTTGAGTTTTAAATTAGATTGGCCCTACTGACTGCTAACACATAGTTTAGCGTATCCTCAAATTTATTCTATCATTCAATTAGCAGTCTAAGCAACCGTACAAAAAAATGCCGCCTACTCTAAATTATAATTTAAATAATCGCACTGTACTTCTAGTAATAGTAATGCATTATTTACTTACATATTTTATTAATTTCACTGTGTCTGCCAATGAGGTTTTCTCCTGTTGGTTTTCTGTGGACATGTTTTTGCGAGTTGATGTGATTGACTAAAATTTTCATCGTTTTTGGCTTGGGCAATACTTTTTTGGCGTACGCTGCTCCCCTGCTGTGAGTATTTTTGGATTTCATTGGGTAATTAATGGTGTCATTGAAAAAGCGCGAAAATGCACATTTTATTATATTTAAAGAAAATATATACGTAGATACTACATAAATACTTGGATCCAGTTGATCAATCTAAGCTTAGTTCAAATGAAATTTAAACTGGGCTTAGATTAAACTTGTTTTAAGCTACTGTAGAACAAGCGACTGTTAGATTCCGATCATTTCATTACTAGGAGACATCACGTATCTATTTAATCACCTCGTTATTAATAACATCGATCACGTACTATTTTTATTTTTGGAGATTTGCGTGAGTGCATTAGATATTCTAAACCCTAAACATCCCTTATGTAATACGGATGTGTTTATTACGGTGCACCCGCCAGTACACGTGCAACCCTAATTATGAATTCAAGGGACAGATCTTCCGATTGTACTTCAAATCTAATTATTAATTCAAAGGGAAGATCTTCCAAATTTTAACTTGATTATAAATTCAAAGGGCATAGCTTCCAGGTACCTCAAACTCAATGTGAACGTGACTAGAAGGGTACCACCCTTCGGACACACCCACATCAAAAACTTTAAAGCTGATTGATAAATACATGTCTCCACCTCCAGTTTCTAACATCTCTTCCCAATAGAAATTAAGCTATCAAAACTTACTTTTCATTTAAAACTAAAGAACAGAGCAAGTTTAAGTCAGTGTTAAGCCAGTAATCGAGTCTAGCTATTTCCAGTTAACAATCGTGTCGCACTATTTCCTAAAAAGTCAAACTCCGCGATAAACGTCTAAGTACTAGTTCCAAACAAAGTGACTTCAACTTGTTCCGAACTATATTACTGTTAATCCGAGTATTACGCAAAGAATTCGTTGTAAACTGTTATTTATGATTGTGAATATATATTGGTTAGTTAAGTGAACTACTGTGTTTAATTTCAACGTGTCAACATCCCAGGAACACAACACGACACTTAATTTCATTAGCACCCGGACCGATTAACTTTAATCATCCACTAATCATTGATTAATCCTCTGATTAAGTCAAATTTCTAGAATATAAGAATGTTATAAATTTGTAAGATACCCTAAACATGTCTCTTTCATCAATATGCAATTGTGTAAACAATTTGTAAATACAGTTGTTGTGTTTTTAAATAGTACTAATCACTGATTAAGTTAATCGAAGTAGAAGAAGAAGCCACAGTGTGGCGAAACAATTGTAGCGTTATGCAATAGATATTTGAAAGTGTTTAAAAATTGTTTTATTTATATAAAAGTAAAGATGAACTTTCAATATTTATCAGCCTTATCAATCATATTTTAAGTTAATCGACTTTGGTGCAAACGGGCATTAGTCTCATTACGTTTGTTTAAACATTATTTTAAATACACAAATGTAATTATTATGGAATCCAGGAGCGCAGCGAACGGGAGGCCCAGAGAAAAATATAATAACTCAAATTATATTTTACTCTGGGCCTCCCTTTCGCTGCGCCTATGGATTGCACAATAATTACATTTGTTAACAAATAATTTATCACAGAAAAAATTAAAAACACTGATTTACAGTGAAGTTAAAAAAACACACACATACAACAGCGATTATAGGCAACCCAATATACAGTTAATAATAATAATAATAATAATAATAATATTTATTGTCCAACAGGAAACAAAGATTTCCCAATTACAACACAATGTACAAGAATAACAACAATAATAGTGTATTATAACATTATGAAAAAAAAAACCTAATTATTTGATTGACATAAAGCGACTATGGATTTTAGTGATTCAAAAAAGATATCACAAGTTGGAGGTAGTTGATTAAAGTTATTACAAATTATGTTGATGGGTGATAGCGCCAAAATGTAATCTATTATAACTGATATTAAATGTAGTCTTATATCTACTGTTGAAAGTAGGAATATGCAAACTAATTAGCTATAAAATATCGGGGCTGTCGATATGATTATTAAATAGTTTATGTATAAATGAGATAGCAGACTTGTAACGTCGGCACTCAAGAGATTCGACATTAAATTACTCAAACAAACGAGAATGATCATAGCCTCTCTCGGGATAATGCCCCTCAGTCTTCAGGTATAGAAATTTAAGAAATCTTCGTTGAACACTTTCCACAAGATTAATCTGAAGTTGAGATTGTGGATACCAAATTAATGAAGCATATTCTAACTTTGAACGTACATAAACATTGAATAGAGATTTCAAAGCATTCGGATTTCGCAAGTTCGCAGAATTAAGATGGATAAATCCTAATGCTTTAAAGGAACTTTCAACAAGAGATTGAATATGAGGAGTAAATGTAAATTTATCATCAAACCAAACACCAAGATCTTTGAAGACATTGACTCGCTCAATAGAATTGTTACTCACGACATAAAAAAAGACCTTTATTAGCATATCTCCACACCTTTACAATTAATTATACATTTATATTTGATTACCTCACTCCATTCCCGTATCCCTCTTATCCTCCCTTCTCTTTTCCCTCTCCCTCCCCAGCTTTTCCAACGTCCTTACCCCGCTCCCATCCTCCCTCATCCACTCCACTACCCTTCTATTCCCTTTCGCTCCCAGCCACTCCTCTTTCACCCCCTCACATTCCTCCGCCAAGTGTCCCCACGTATCCTTCCCCTGTCCATACAACACACACCTTCCATATTGTTCCCCCCATCCATACTTTCCTTCCTCTCTCCTCCGATCCACACCTCGCCCTTGCCACAATCACCCTATCCTCTCTACCCCATCCCTTCTCTATCAAATACTTCGGCACCCTCCCATACACCTGCCACCTCCCGCACATATCATTATACTGGCTTCTGTCAATACACCCTTGCCTTTCCTGCCCTTCCACTTCCTTCCCTTTCCCCCTCGCCCACTCATCCACCTTCACCCCATTTTCTAGCCATTCCATTACCTTCGCCTCCGACAGCCCTACCCTGTTATACATTTTCCTCCTCTCCCCCTCCATCTACCCTCACCCCCACCCACACTCGTCACCCATACATCCTTCACCAATCTCTCTTCATCCAGTTCCCACAATCTCATCTCGTACCTCACCACCTTCACCATTGCCTCCCTCTCTAGCCTCTCTCTGTTGGTCTCCTGAAGCACTATGTAGCTGGGCGTGAACCTTTCCACCCCCAACATGTGCTTCAGGAACCACATCTTCTCCCTCTCTATCACCTCGTACCCTCTCGTCCCCCACACTTCTACTCCATACATTAGCACCGCTCTTACACACGCATCCCATATCTTAAACGCAACCGTCACATTGTACCCCATCCACTTCCCCCACTTGCCCCACGCCATTCCCCACGCCTTCCTCGCCTTACCCTGCACCCACCTCACATGCTCCTCATACCCTCCCGTTCCTTTAAACCAAAACCCCAAATACTTGAAACTCTTCACCCTCTCAATAACTACCCCCTTCCACTCCAATTCTTTCACCTTCCCCTCCCTCCCTTTATTTCTAAACTTCACCCACTTCGTTTTCACTACATTCACATTCATTCCCCTTTTATCCATAAACCTCTCCACTCTCTTCAACATCTCTTTCATCCCTTCATACTCTCTTGCAACCAACACCACATCATCCGCATACGCCAGCATCCATACCTTCCTTTTACCCATCACCACTCCCCCCGCCTGCCCTTTCCTCATCAACTCTTCCATTTCTCTTACGTATACATTAAATAGCATCGGGCTCAGCGGGCACCCTTGCCTCAAACCCTCCCCACTCACGACATAGTTAAATGTAATTGGTTTGGATTTTTTTGTAATGGAGACAAATTTACACTTATTGCTGTTCAGATTAAGTTTATTTGTACTGCACCAATTCGAAATAACATTAAGTTGATTTTGCAAACTTGTGCAATCATCTGAATTCGTAATTGTTGAAAAAATCTTTAAATCATCAGCATATAAAAGGTGTTTGCACTCTGGAAGATTGGAAAGATCGTTAATGAAAAGATTGAATAATAATGGACCCAGTATGGAGCCTTGAGGGACCCCCGTACTTGGAAAATAAGAATTAGACTTAAAATTATTTATCAGTACATATGATTCACGACATGAAAGGTAAGATGAAATGAGTGAAGTGGAATGATCACAAAAACCAAAGTAATTAAGTTTTTCAAGTAACAATGCATGATCAACTCTGTCAAACGCTTTTGACATGTCAGTATATATTACATCAATCTGCCCGGATGAATCTAATGATCTAGCAATATTATGTGTAATAATAGTCAAGTTAGTTACCGTAGAACGTCTCGGAATAAAACCGTGCTGATAATGTGATAAATATGGAGAAGTATGAAAATAAATTTGATCATACAGTGTTTTCTCAAATATTTTAGCAATATGAGAAAGTATTGCTATTGGTCGATAGTTTGCAATATCTCGATGATTAGTGGACGTCTTCGGTATAGGGCAAATTGATGTAATTTTAAATTTACTAGGAAAAATTGATGTTTTTAGAGACAGGTTAAAAATAAGTGCAAGTGGATAACAGAGAATAGAAGCACAATCTTTGAGTAAGAAAGCTGGTAGGTTATCATGACCTGACGAAAATCTATTTGGGAGCTTCTTTAAATGTTTAAAGATCATTCTATCACATACTTCCGCAAAAGAAAATGAAGGTATATTGCTGAGGTTCATAGTTGTAGACGTCGCAGATAGTAATATGAAAACAGATTCGAAGTACTTACGAAAGTCGTCTGCAACTGCATCAGGAGTTTGATATACCTCATCATCATACTTAAGTTCTGCAGGAATTCTCGAAGGGTTAGATTTTTTTCAATTAATATACGACCAAAACCGTTTAGGATCGCTAGTAAGCTGTGATTCAATGTTTATTATATAGTCATTATGTGCAACATTATTTTTTTTCCTAATGAGAGATCTAAGTTTCTTGAATTCGGCTTCAAGCGTCACGTCTCGTTTGATATTTTTACGGCAATAGTTCTTTTCTTTAATAAGTTGTATAATATTATTAGTAAACCAGGGGGGATATTTTCGATTTTGTTTACATTTATGTCGCGGAATAAATTGAAAAAGTGCACTATTTAGCACATTATAGAACTCATTAAGTGCAAAATCAACATTGGAATAACTCGACAAGATGTTCCAATCAAAAGAACCTAAGTAGGAATACAAAGATAAATAATCGCCTCTTTTGAAGTTAAGTTTGGTGACATTAATGTTGTCTCCTAGCAAAGAAAGGTGAAAAGATAATGTTAATGCAGGATGATAAGCATCCTCGTTTACTAAGGGATCAGGTTCTCTCGTAATGCTGCAATCTAAGCTGGAATATATTAAATCCAAAATGTTACCAGAATAATTTTGAATAAAGTTGAATTGATTTAAACCGAGAAATGTACATGCGTTTGAAATTATTTGCGCTTTTTCTGACATATTGCCCGCTGATAGAATTGGACAATTGAAATCACCTGCAAAGAGTATAGGGTTATCATTAAAATCTATTTGGATTAATAGATCGAAAAATGATTTTATAATGATTTGTTAATACTTGTTGCGCCACATTCTTGATGGTACTGGATGTACAAATTTGGTGAAGAAAAACACTTGATTTGTTCCATGATTTTATTTTCAGTTTCCTGAACATGTTTCTATAATCAATAAAATTATTTCAGATTTGTTTACTTAATTATAAATTAAATCATGATTAGTGGATGTTTAAACGATAAGCAGACGTTATTATAGAAAGATGACTCGATTCAAGGTATATTTACATTTTATTGAAAAAATCTCTTGACATTTCAATTACAATCTCATTAAATTCAAACGCCACACGATTAAACAACTGGTAAAACTTGTTTCCGCCTACTGGACATCTCAAATAACAATTGTTTTAATATTAATGCGAATGTAAATTAACATCATAAATAAATGCTCTTTACATCTTAATACGGCAATAATTAATATTTACTTTGGTTATAGCGCAAATAATACAGGACATTATTCTTTTGAGTGTACATATCCCGATAATTGCAGCGATTTTTTAAATTTGCGGGAATTCGTTGTTTCAAAGCGAATAATTTGAGGCTGTTAACGAGTGTTTTCCACTCCCAGACTAAGCATGAAGTAAAATTTCGAGTTTAGAAAAGCCTAAGAATTTGGATTGGCCGCGTAGCGAAGCAGAGCGGCCAATCCAAATTAGGCTTTTCTAAACTCGAAATTTTACTTCATGCGCCACGCTTAAAAACACTGATTTACAGTGAAGTTCAAAAAACACACAGATACAACAGCGATTATAGGCAACCCAATATACGTTAGAGTTATTAGGTTGCCTATAATCACTGTTTTAAACAATTTGTTCAGCCCAGAATTGGACTCACGTTTTATTCACATCTGCATATTAGATTGCTAAAGCCGTATATTTTAAACCTTACGGTATTTCAGTTTTTTATACGTGTGGCGCATAAAGTAAAATTTCGAGTTTAGAAAAGCCTAACTTGGATTGGCCGCTCCGCTTCGCTACGCGGTCAATTCAAATTTTCAGGCTCTTCTAAACTCAAAATTTTACTTCATGCTTAGTCTGGGAGTGGAAAACCACCGTTTAAAGATTTAAATTGAAATCTTTTAAAAAACACCGAATGACGTAAAATTTACAGTGTATGCATGTGTATTTTCTCTGTGAAAATCCCCTGTCCACAGCATTCATTGTACTACTGTTTTTTTTTAAGAATAATATTTTTTTTATATTATTGTTCTTCAATCAAATTTATTGGTTCTTAACTAGGTATTAGTTTCCGACAATAATGTCATTTATATATCTATAAGAATTATGTATTATTATTTTCTTGTCCTGTAATTGTTCTGTAATGGGTGTTGGGCAATAAAGTTATTATTATTATTACTATACCTGAAATAAAAAATCCCTGTACATGTTTATTATAAACATGAAATGTTTAAGCTATAACATCCTTCCGTAATTTAATCATTTTCAAAATATTGTAATGTTCGAGCGGGGAGCGGATTATTTATATTTTTATAGATTAAAGTTTAACGTTTGAATTTATGTTTATTTAGTGTTTTAATATGATAGTTATGAGTATTGATACAGATAAACGTTCTTCAGATATATTAATATTTTAGATTAATAAATGGAATTGCCCGAACTTAACACAAATCAATTATTAATTAACTTATAAGGATTTGACAATAAGTTATAGTAGGGATAATTCTGATCGTAGACTGAATTGAGACTGTTATAAGACTGACCCGAGAGTAGGAATAAGACTGACTTTAGAGATGTACAAATGTTGTTCTCAACGCTTCTTCACAGAAGAATCCCTACTACTTTTAGATAACAATAACCAATAGGATTAGAACACGCATAACATCGGAGAACAAAGTCTAGTTTCGGAACTGCAAAATATTTACTTATAATCACGCGGAACCAAATGGGCCTGAGCGATATTTACAAAATGAAACAAGAAGAATAATAGAATTTGAACTAATGGACTATTTGTTGTTTCCGATGTTATCTGTGCTGAGCAAGTCAATAATCAATTTTGAGAAATACAATACAATTTGATAAGAGTATAAATTAATACGTAGAAATATAATATACAGTGTGTTACAAATATAATAATAATAATGGTTGTTATTATATTTTCGGTACATTACAATATTTAGGCCAATTTGCACCCCGACTGATTAACTTTAATCAACCACTAATCATTGATTAAACCCCTGATTAAATCATAATTCTAGAATATAAGAATGTTTTAAATTTGTAAGATATCCTAAGCATGTCTCTTTTATTATTATGCGATTTTATACATAAAATTGCTGTGTTTTTAAGGAGTACTAATCACTAATTAACTTAATCGACATGGGTGCAAACGGGCATTAACCAAACAATCGTTATTTCAAAAGGTGGCATTTACGCAAAATTTAACTGCTGGTCGCGGGCTTGGTTTGGAAACCCCTGTTCTAGATTATTCAATTATTTTAATGTTTGTGGTTTATACGAATATTATCGTAATTTTTATTCATGTTTAAATGTTGTTTACTGTTACAGTTTGTGCAATTATTATCAAGATATTTAAAAAAAAAATCAATCAAAATCAGTTAAATTGAACCGAAATTAAGTCATTTCGAATGATTCGACCTTTAAATTAGTCTCATTAATTCAATGGCAGAATCGCCTTGAATCTAAACGTATCCGTTTTTATCTATCGCACGTGATTGCACATTATTGTATATTATGATAATTATGGACATTAAAATCGCTGACCCCGATCGAATATACAAATCTCTGGGCGTTAATGCGATAATTACAGCCAAATTCAATAATAATTTGCAGTTATTGAAGCTACATTCATATCTATTTAACAAATTCCAAGTAAGTAGTTAATTCTTTGCAACTATGTCGATTGAAATTAAAATCGTAAATTGTATTTATTTATCATTCGCCCGGCGCGCACAGTGTAGCCGATTCGCATCGGTGCGGCCAGCCCCCCGCGGGGGGAGGTCAAAATAAAACTTAAAATTTTGCATTTCTGTTAGTATATCTATTTTTAGTATACTGTAAAACATAGAAATATGGAATATCAATTCATTCAGTTATCTCAACAATAATTCGCAAAGTTGAACAATTTATGCTAATGAGTTTGGTAAGAAATAAGCGTTCTAATAATTTCAATACTAAAGCCTTACAAATAATCTCCAAATAGTTGTTTTTTTTTTCTGAATATAATATGAGAATGGCACTTTTCAATAGAACAGAAATTTTATCAAGAAGAAGTAAAATACCTTAGATATGAATTTTTAAAAATGATCAATTTTAAAAATGAAATTACAACTTTGTTGGACTCGCAGTCCTTTTAATCAAATAGGAATGTAATACTGCTTAGATCATGATATTTTGTAATTATCTATCTATCTAACCATGTCAACCTTTATTTTAAGTCGATCGATCCGCCGAAGTTATGTTTTTTTTCCACCGAAGGATTAATTTTTATACAAATTGGAGCGCGTTACATACGCATGATAAACAGCCGCGCGCCGCGCCACACAAATGCCAGTCTAAATTCAACGCATATAATTATTTCAAGAGGTTTATTATTAAATATTTTCATAAGTTAACTGTCATTGTATTATAATATTAATAATTTATTTTAGTGATTATTAATTTTATCATATTCTTTTATTGGGGATTAAAGTGAATAAACTTTCATATATGTATGTACAAACTCACCTAAAAATTCGGCCATTCGCATTCCTCTTCCGGATCAATATCTTCTTCTGAATTGCTTGAATCAACATTTGGGGAAATTAATGAAATTACCTCTTTAGGCAATTCTCTTTTCTTCGGTATAGGTGCACTTATTTTTGAAGATATATACGGATCGGACCAAACCAATAACATTTTAAATAAATCATTTATTGTATTTTGCCGTGAAGTTTTTCTTGTATGGTGCTCTCGAATTCTTCTATAAATTGTGTTACTCGATTCTTGAGCTTCTTCTGTTAATTTCCCAATGGGCACCAAGAACTCACTTAAAAATTGTGATCCATGTATTAGTATTTTGTGAACACTTACAGGCATACGGTACCACCCATACAGATAAACAAATAATTCTGCTGTCTCAAAAGTATACTTGTCAAAAGCTGTTAGATTGATATCACAGCCACTTGACAATGTAATTAAAATATTTCCGAACCGTCTTATTAAATTTTCGTCGATTTGTGTGATTTTGGCTACAACTTCGGGATTGTGAAAAAATCGCCTTGCTGTATTTCCAGTGTTTGATGTCCCTGTACCCTGTGTTACAGTATCCACGCGAATTCCTAAGGCTTTTCTCAGTTCTCTAGTATGTACGAAATGTGCAATATACATTCCAAAAATTTTATCCAGTCATGCAGTAATGACATTCCGTATTTAAAATTACTTTGTTTTGGTGTCATTTTTCTGATATCATTCATCTGGGTAGGTTTACAATTCCAGATAAAACAATTTGAACTCGAGGTTCCTGTCAAAGCATTAATTACTTTGCCATCAACCTTTGTGAAATGTAACTCGAATGTAACAATTATTTGTTTGGTGTCAATTTCATACGTAAAAGCCTGTAATTTTTCCACTTCACACTCTATTTTTCTTACTTCATCCTTAAAATTTTGAATGCTTTCCTTCATATATAAACATTTTATAGGACGACAAAACTTTGTCGACGATTGCTTAATATTTTTCCATAAAATCGGATCTTCATTATCCAACATTCTTAAAGGAACCAAAGAGAAAAGAAAAACGCTTTTGTCACTATAGTCCTCGTCATCTTCAGTGCTGCTTTCACTAGATTTTGTTTGCATGAATTCACTGTGCCCAGAACTACCGTCACAGCCGTATATACAAATCATACGAATCGTAGTAACGTTATTAAAATTTAATAAGTTTATATTTTTCATTATTCTTATAAAAGTATGCTCCAACAAATTTTGTAAAGGTACCAAAGTACACTTTATATCAATATATACTTCATTTAGATAACAACGTTCTTTTGCTGCTTTAACAGTTTTCTATGATGGCAAAATATTTTTAAAACCACGTAAATGGAATTGATGCCTCAATGTATTATAATTTTGTACACTTAATTTCATCGATGCCATCAATGCCAAAGCATCATCATCTGTCAAAGGCTTAGGATCTTTACTAGATGATATTTTGTTAAATATTTTACAAATCTGGCCTGTTTCTTCTGATGATTTTTTTGAGAAATCATGGATTAAAGTAGCCGCTGACCTTTTATTTTGTTGTCGTAATATACTGCTGGCTGCCGAAAAAATAATCTCTGAAGGATTTTCTTCAATCATCGCGCTGACTTTTCTTCTCTTTGTTCTCTCACTGATTTGAATGAATTCGCCTAAAGTTGAAGGCCCTGGTGTAGGTTCCATATTTTCAATATTTTCTGCGATTGAATGTGTTTCAGCCTCAACATTATCTTCAATAAAGATTTTATTTAACCATTGTTCATTTTTCTTATTGAAATTATGTAAAGAATACTGTGCACATTTCCATTTAGTTCTTGCACTTCGACAAAAATTACCAAGCTTTATATTAGTTCTGTCTAAATCACTTATAACATATCCCTGTTTTATAATTTCTTGTTGTAAGAGAACAACAGACTCTTCAAGGGATAATTTAGAGAGTTTATTATGATTATACCACGCAGTAAATAATGTTCTATTTGTAATAGTCACCATGATTTCGAATCACTAACACGAACACAAAGCGAAGAATAATAATACTAATATATAAACTATTGTCACTAACTAGAAATTAAATTAAGAATATCACAAACACTATTAATAACAAATAAGTTCAGTTTATAGATTCAAGAACGAAAACACATTTGCACTGAGCGAAATCGTTTTAACTTCTGAAAAAGTTTTCAGTTCTTTAGAAAACTATTTTATGATGATATTAGGAACATGTGTTTTCAAAATTCTAGAAAACGCCTTCAAGAATGTGAAGAAAGGACTCAATGACCCGCACCATAAATCAGCATCGAGATTACAAGTGGAGTGTCACCCTTGAGTTTTATTATTTCCAGAATCGAATGAATGTTTACTTGTAAAGGTTACATTGGAGATAAATCTACCCTTTGTATTTGTAAAATAGTTATTTAATTTAAAAATAATAATACTGCATATTCATTTACTAATTAATTAATTAAACTAATAGCCGATAGCAATTATTAAGTTCACGGGAAGGTGACGACGATGGCTAGGCGCGTTGTATTTATCCTGCCCGCGTATGTAGCGCGCTCCAAAGTGTATAAAAATGTAATCCTTCGGTGGAAAAAAAATCATAACTTCGGCGGATGGATCGACTTAAAAAAAAAGGTTCACATGGTTAGATAGATAGATAATTACAGAATATCATGATCTAAGCAGTATTACATTCCTATTTGATTAAAAGGACTGCGAGTCCAACAAAGTTGTAATTTCATTTTTAAAATTGATCATTTTTAAAAATTCATATCTAAGTTATTTTACTTCTTCTTGATAAAATTTCTGTTCTATTGAAAAATGCCTTACTCATATTATATTCAGAAAAAAAAACAACTATTTGGAAATTATTTGTAAGGCTTTAGTATTGAAATTATTAGAACGCTTATTTCTTACCAAACTCATTAGCATAAATTGTTCAACTTTGCGAATTATTGTTGAGATAACTACTTGCGTAAATGAATTCAAATTCCATATTTCTATGTTTTAAAGTATGCCAAATATAGATATACTAACAGAAATGCAAAATTTTAAGTTTTCCGGCTGGCCGCACCGATGCGAATCGGCGATAGTGTGCGGCGCTATCTAAACAACCAATCAACGCGCTCCGCACTTATAATTTTGTTATTCCTTGTGATACAATTCGGTAGGCAAAACATACTCTCTGCGCCATCTCGTACCCCAGAAACACACTACCAGCAAAAATTGTCCCTCTTAACAAAGTTTTATACAATTTCATCTTTCATCTTTCATCTTTTCATCTTTTTGTTTTTTACTACATTTATTTGAAGAAATAAATATGGGAACTATATTCAAATAATTCATTGCATAATTTAAAATTCGTCGGGATATTAGCTCGAGAAGTAGTTGTTTTAATGAATATTTGGAAAATTCTCATCGAAACATTTTGTTATAGAAAGACGATAAATTCCCTTTTACATTTTTTATGAAGTAAATTAATTTGTTCTTAATAAAATGATCAAATACTAAGCTAATCCTGTTTAAAATAGTACTTTAATTAAGAAAATGAACAATTTAATTATCCCTAACAACAATAACAATTTTATTGATCCTAAAAACCCCTACTTCGACTCCGACTTTTTATTCAAAAATTAACAACTCAGTTACCCGCAATAACAATAACGTTTTTACCAACATGACACACTTGCAGACAGATTTTTCAGTATAAAAGATTATCATTCAAACAATTCCTCGTTTGTTTCGCGTTAACCTTTCCCGATCTTCGGGCCAAGTGCGGGAGAAAGAAGCCGACCTTCAATCTCACCTTATGTAAAAATTATCGCATATAGTCACACACTACTTACTATATATATCTATATATTTAATGTATTTTTTGGGTCAAGGATGTGCACGTTTTAAAAACGTACGTTTAAGAGAGTGAATGAAAGACAACGAAAAAAAAATATGTAAGAATGAGAGAATGAAATTCTCTTTTCACCTTGGTGTGCGGTAGGTTGTGTGCTGTGCGAGTTGGCATGCTTGTCGAAAATGAAGTTTTGCATTTGGGAAAAGTGGACTAGTTTTTTTTTCTTTGCGTAGAGTGTTGGTGGAAAGGGATTGATTGTGCGGTTTTTTTTTGTTGGTTTGCAGTTAGTTTGTGCGATGAACGAGAGCGATCTGCAGCTGGCCAGGGCGCTCGTCGCCGAGGAGAAGAATGGGTATTCGACTCCTGGTGGAAGTCCCGGGCCGTTGAGGAAGTTTATCGCTAGTGAGAAGAAATTCCGGTGAGTGATTTTCGTGTTAATATTGAAAACTTGCAAACATTTCTTTAACTTAATCACTTTGTGAAACAAGTAAATATCTTAAAAAATATCGAGAATATCGAATATCCAAACAAATAGATATTTATTTATTTCATTATTGCAATTCTTATAGTTACAAAAATTAAATAAAATTTTAAAAAATTAATTAAATTGATGAAAATTCCACAAGAGTCGATAAATTTAGTAAAATTGAATGATTTTTGTAAATTTTTCGTAAATATGTTCGCGAAAGTAATCTGACATATTTTGAAACATGGTTAACAATCATCGAAAAGTATCGTATGTTCAATAAAAAAAAAACTCTAGTTTGAAATGATTTCATCTTTTTTTAAATTTAAGTTGGCTACACGCTTTGGGAATTGACATATAAAACGTCAGACATAATAATTTTAATATACAATTTCTGAGTTGCCAACCTAGAATTTTTTCCATGGCATTCTAGAAGTTTTTTTTTAATTGAACATACGATATTAATAACTGATCGAAAACATCGACGAAATTTGTTAATATTAAAAAGTAATGAATTTCACTCAACATTTCCAAAATAATCAAATATTCATTCGTTCTTTATTAAAAAGTTTTAATTGAATGTGTTTAGTACTCCTAGATTAAGCATGAAGTAAAATTTCGAGTTTAGAAAAGTCTGAAAAGTTGGTTTGGTCGCGTAGCGAAACTGAACGACCAAACCAAATTTTAATTCTTTTCTAATCTTGAAATTTTACTTCATGCGCCATGCTTATTGAACACTGATTTGATGTAAAGTTCTAAATATATGTCTTTAGCATACTGCTTTAATAGCATGTTTTGAAATTTACTTGAAATCAGAGTTTTGCACGGGTGGCGCATGAAGTAAAATTTCGAGTTTAGAAAAGCCTGAAAATTTGGTTTGGTCGCTCCGCGCTTCGCGCTACGCGACCAAACCAAATTTTCAGGCTTTTCTAAACTCGAAATTTTACTTCATGCTTAATCTGGGAGTGGAAAACTCTCGTTTAAAGCTTAAAAATTAACTCTAAAACAACGAGTATCTAAGATTTACAGCATATACGCTATAATTGGAATATGTACACTGCCCTGCAAAAGTTTGGACTCACTTAGAAAAATCGTTTTTTTTTGTATTTATCGCTTTAATTATCGTTCTCAGACCGTTTTATACAACGCATATGTTTAGAATAACATTTTATTAATAAGTAATAAATATTTACTTGTGATATTCTTGAGTTTTTTTCTGGAAAAAATTGAGAAAATCAATCCAGCCGTTTTTATCAATATGTTGGTCTTTCGATTTGATGATTGCCCTACAAATTCTGGGCATTCTTTCCACCAATTTCTGAAGTCTTTCTGGTCGCAATAGTTGCCAAGCCTGCTGAAGTCATTGCCACAAGTGAGATTCGCTAGTTGGATGCAGTTTCCCTTAAATTCATGGAATGGCCACCACAATCGCCGGATGCAAATCCCATCGAACTGTTGTGGGATGAGCTGGACAGATAAGTGCGGAAACAGCATCCAACTAGCGAATCTCACTTGTGGCAATGACTTCAGCAGGCTTTCGATCTTAAATAGTTCGTACAAAGTTTTGAAGTATGTTTAGGGTCGTTATCTTGCTGAAATACAAACCCCTCCCATATCAAATCGATGCCAGATGGAATAGCGCTTCGCTGAAGTATCCGGTGATACACATTCTTTCCGCATGTTTCCGTCGATTTTTACCAAGGTGCCGACACCAGCGTATCAGAAACAACCCCATACTATCACACTACCACCGCCAAACTTAACTGTTGGCTTTACACATTGAGGTGCCGTTCATTAGATTTTCTGCGACAGTACATTCGCCGTTTGCTACCGAAAATTTCAAATTTGGACTCATCGGTCCATAACACCTGTTTCGATTGTTCGATAGACCAATTTTTGTGTTCTTTAGCCCATTTGAGTCGTTTGCGGACGTTTACCGATCGCAACAATGTTTTTTTGGCAGCTACTTGTCCATACAATCAAATGTAAAAAGTGTAGAGAAAAAGTGAGTGATGTCAGACATTGCAGTGTGTGCAGCGAAGATTTCCACAAATCGTGCTTAGAACTACACAACTGTAATGGGCCGAAAACAGCATCCAGCATAAATAAAGTGGACCTAACCTCTGCTACCGATGAGGAAGGAGACGGACATAAATTTAAAATTAAAAATTACTCATTTATCAAAAATTATTAATCAACTGGAAACTATGAACCAATCACTCCTAATGAATAATGAATCCTTAATTACGACAAACAAATATTTATTGGAGAGGTTAAATAAAATGGAACACAAAGAAGTAATCGACAAACCTACTAAGTATGCAGAAATTTGCAACAACGATAGTTCGACAAAAATTCAACAGATGGGTAAAACTCAATCCATTGAACGCCAATTCGAGAGTAAAATTGAAATGAATGAAAATATAACCGCACTGAATCTGAATGAGGCGACAAAAAACCGTCCGATTGATTCGACCATAAAACCAGCGATGAATAAGAACAAAAAAATCACAACGAAAGAAGTCAATGTAGCACTGATAAATGCAGAGACAGAAAACAAGATGCGAGATATCATTAATCTCACTACCGAGGCCACTACAACTACTGTGGAACAACAGGAAAATCGCACTT
The DNA here is from genome assembly GCA_932526585.2 of Philonthus cognatus. Lineage (NCBI taxonomy): Eukaryota > Metazoa > Arthropoda > Insecta > Coleoptera > Staphylinidae > Philonthus > Philonthus cognatus. Next base: position 20,239,441 of record OW052249.1, on the reverse strand, counting down.
CTGAAAAAAAGAGGGGTCCGCGTAGATCAAGAATTAATAAAATTAACGAGAACTCTGCTCACTTATCTAAACTGAAAGTGATGGAAAATAAATCTTGGATTTTCATAGCAAATCTCAGCAAGGATGTTACACGTGATGATATAATCGCCTGCCTTCAAGAAAAAGAAAAAGAAAGAGGAGAATATATATGCGAAAAAATCGATTTAAAATCAGAGAACATGGGATCAGCATTCAAAATTGGAATACCTTATCACTTAGAAAACACTTTCAACTCATTAAACTTCTGGCCCAGGGGTACTCTTGTCGATAAATATTACTTTCCACGAATACAATTCGTTAGCGCAAAATTTAAAACGACCAACACGACAAATTTTCATACAGTTACAACCCCACAGCCAAACCGATAGAGAAAGATAACAACACTGAAACATCAGCAGTAAAAGATTTCAAAATTATGCATCAGAACATTCAATCTTTAAAAAATAAAACTGATCAGCTGTACCATTTCACTGAAGAAGAAGCACACATCGATGTTATTTGCATATCGGAACTTTGGTGTGATAAGAACATAATGAAACATGTCAACATTGAAGAATACAAGTGCGCTTCATCATATTGCCGTACTGAAAAGCAGGGGGGTGGAGTGGCAATCTACACCAAAACGGGGATCAACTCAAGTTTACTGACGGACATCAACAACCTATCCACAGAATCGGTGCTGGAGTGTACCGGAATTATATGTAGTGTTAACAAAAGCAAAATTGCAGTTGTAACTGTGTACAGTACACCCAAAAGGGACATTAACGCTTTCTTCTTAAAATTTGGAGTTTTTTACTTCATGCGCCAGGCGTATAGACACTGACATATTGTGAAGTTCAAAATATACTACTCATGTTGATTGATTTTGATTGTTTATATGGTACATGTAAAACTGCGGGCACGAATGAACTTGATCACTATGATTAATAAACGAATAATAATTTAGCGATTTTATTTTCAATTTAATATAACAATAAAAGATATTCCAAGGAGTTCTTATTTAAAACTCGTTCGAACTTAAAACATAAAGTTTATGTTTTAAGTTCGAGCGAATTTTGATAGTCAGATGTTTTCATACAAAAGTCGTTGAATTAAGTTTGTGTTACGTTCTGTTTCTGGGCTGTAAAATTACATGTTGCGAAGTACAAATAAAAATTACATCACAACAAAATGTGCAGTCATTTTTGATGGAAGACAAAATTTTAGAAAAATTGTACGTTTTCAAACCATGAAAATTTTAAAAAGAAAGTTTTAGCAAACTCACTCTGTATAATAGACGTTATTTATTTTAATAGTTAAGAGTTAATAATCCTTTCATCGAGCCCGGGTAGCTCAGTCGGTAGAGCATTGGACTTTTAATCCAAGGGTCCAGGGTTCAAGTCCCTGCTCGGGCGTTACTTTTTATTAACTATTTGTTCAATAAAAATTAGAATAAACAATTTTAATTGTGTTTCCGAATTTTTAATAGAAAGTCAATTAAAAAACATTTCGAAGTTTTTTGCCGTCAGCTTGTCAAAAACTTCTATAAACTTTTTTGGGGAAAAGCAGCAGTATTTAAAAATTATAGTTGTATTTTTAGCCAGAACTTTAGTTTTATTTAGCTAATATTTCGCTGAATTTTTGTCAGCTTCTTTAGGGCAAGTTAAAAATATAACTTAGCTTCTTTAGATAAAATTAAAAATTGTCAGATATCGATGTGTAAAATGTTTGTAAATAAATAATTATTTTTGAATTCTGCCGCTTTTCCCCAAAAAAGTTTATATAACTAAATTAAAAATTCTCCAAGTAAAAAGTATACAGGGAATTTTTCTTTTAAGTATACATATTCCAATTATGTACCGTAAATTTTTAGATATTTATTGTTTTTTAAAATATTTCAATTTGAAGCTCTAAACGACTGTTTTCCACTCCCAGGTTAAGTATGAAGTAAAATTTTCAGGCATTTCTAAACTCGAAATTTTACTTCATGCACCACGCGTATTAAACACTGATTTCACTTGTTCCCAATATTTTAGTGTTTTTAGTGTTTTTTATTATACTTATCTGAAAACACTTTATTTCCATATGCCTCTAGAACAGGGGTCTCCAAACTACGGCCCGCGGGCTAAATGTGGCCCACGCCATCATGAATCTGGCCCGCGGCCAGAGATACATTTTGCGTAAATGATATATTTTACAACGATTTAGTTTTAACTTTTTTTAAAATTATTATACAACTAATGATGTAAAATTACCGGTAATTTAAAATTGAGTAATATTCTCACTGGTAAACATGGTAACAATTGGTAATTTAAAGTTAGACATAAAACACACACAAATTCGAATAAATGATTCTAAGTTTTTCCATGAATTAGAAAAATTATAAGTTTTTAAGAATTTTTCAACAAACTGTCGTTTTTCTCCAAGAAAGAAGGAAGTTACGAAAAAACTTGAAGATAGAAAAATTGTCCAAAACTTGATGATCTAAAACTTTCACTTCAACAATTTTCGTGTATTCCCATTAGTTATAAAGTTATTTGCAACTTTTGCGAAATACAATAAAAGCTTGCGTGTAAATACTCGATATTTTTCAATTTTCACAAAAAACGCCATAACTGAAAAACTACTTGAACTACAGAAAAGTATAATACATGCATTTCGGCTATTTCGACGAGATCTACAAAATGGGGACCTTTATTTTTATACATGGTGATCCATAAAGTATCTAAAAGAGAATGTCAATTGTTTTTTCTAAATCAAAAAGGCTAGTGTTTATCAAAGTTATCAATATTATATATAGGAGTGTTTTCCACTCCCAGACTAAGCATGAAGTAAAATTTCGAGTTTAGAAAAGCCCCGTGAAAATTTGTCGAGGGTCGCGCAGCGACCCGAGACAAATTTTCTGGGCTTTTCTAAACTCGAAATTTTACTTCATGCGCCACGCGTTTAAACTTTGATTTATCGCGAAGTTCAAAAACTTTCGCAAATTACGAAAAATTGCTAAGTAGTTATTAAACGATTTTGTGAAAATTATAAGTTTTTACGAATCTTTCAACAAACTATCGTTTTTCTCCAAGAAAAAAGATAGCTATATTAAAACTTAAAGATATAAAAATTGTTCAAAATGTTATAACCTAAAGCTTTTATTATAACAATTTTTTTGTATTCCCATTAGTTATTAAGTTATTTGCAACTCTTGCGAAATACAAAAAAGCGAGTGTACTCGCGTTAATTCTCGACATTTTTTAATTTTCACAAAAAACGCTATAACTCAAAAACTACTTAAGCTACAGAAAAGTATAATACATGCATTTTGACTATTTTGACGAGATCTACAAGATGGGCATATTTGTTTCTATACTGGGTCATCTATAAAGTATCTAAAAGAAAACGTCAATTGTTTTTTTCTAAATCAAGTAGGCGAGTGTTTATCAAAGTTATCAATATTATATATAAGAGTGTTTTCCACTCCCAGACTAAGCATGAAGTAAAATTTCGAATTTAGAAATGCCCCGTGAAAATTTGTCTAGGGTCGCGCAGCGACCCGAGACAAATTTTCTGGGCTTTTCTAAACTCGAAATTTTACTTCATGCGCCACGCGTGTAAAACTGATTTATCGCGAAGTTCAAAAACATACGCAAATTCCGAAAAATTGCTAAGTAGTTATTAAACGATTTTGTGAAAATTATAAGTTTTTACGAATCTTTCAGCAAACTATCGTTTTTCTCCAAGAAAAAAGATAGCTATAGAAAATCTTAAAGATATAAAAATTGTTCAAAATTTTATAATCTAAAGCTTTTATTCTAACAATTTTTTCTTGTATTCCCATTAGTTATTAAGTTATTTGCAACTTTTGCGAAATACAAAAAAGCGAGTGTACTCGCGTTAATTCACGACATTTTTCAATTTTCACAAAAAACGCTATAACTCAAAAACTACTTAAGCTACAGAAAAGTATAATACATGCATTTTGACTATTTTGACGAGATCTACAAGACGGGCATATTTGTTTTTTTACAGGGTCATCTATAAAGTATTTAAAAGAAAACGTCAATTGTTTTTTTTCTAAATCAAGTAGGCGAGTGTTTATCAAAGTTATCAATATTATATATAAGAGTGTTTTCCACTCCCAGACTAAGCATGAAGTAAAATTTCGAGTTTAGAAAAGCCCAGAAAATTTGTCGAGGGTCGCTGCGCGACCCTCGACAAATTTTCTGGGCTTTTCTAAACTCGAAATTTTACTTCATGCGCCACGCGTTTAAAACGCGGATTTATCGTGAAGTATAAAAATTCACACAAATTCCAATCAATAGTTCTAAGAACTTTGTGAAAATTATAAGTTTTACGAATCTTTCAACAAACTTTTTCTCCAAAAAGAAGATAACTACGTAAAAATTTGAAGATATAAAAATTGTCCAAAATTTTATTATCTAAAAGTTTTGTTTGAACAATTTTTCTGCACTCCCATTAGTCCTTGAGTTATTCGCAACTTTTGCAGATTTTAAGAATTTTTCAACAAACTTGTTTTTCTCTAAGAAAGAAGACAGTTACGACAAAACTTGAAGATAGAAAAGTTGTCCAAAACTTGATGATCTCAAACTTTCATTTAGACAATTTTTCTGTATTCCCATTAGTTATTAAGTTATTACCAACTTTTGCAAAATACAAAAAAAATGAGCGTACTCGCATAAATTCTCGATATTTTTCAATTTTCACAAAAAACGCTATAACTCAAAAACTAGTTGAGCTACAAAAAAGTATAATACACGCATTTCGGCTATTTCGACGGGATCTACAAGATGGGCGTATTTATTTTTATACAGGGTGATCCATAATGTATCTAAAAAAAATTTTAATTTTTTGAATCTTGACCCGTTTGATTATATAAAATTGTATATGTGGCCCGCAAAGGAAAAAGTTTGGAGACCACCGCTCTAGAAAAATGAAAACGTCGCTTTTTCAAGCCACCGCACGGAAAGTATTTGTTTGTGCGCTCTTTTCGTGCGCTCTCAAATGTTGCCACAGCAATGATGTATTTGTCACTGACGTTTTGTTTTCCGTCAGTGAGATACGTAAGTTTGGTTGAAATGTACGCAGACTTAGAAGAAATTGATTGTGTAGATCAGTGGTGGGGAAACTTTTTTTAAGACGGGCCATTTGTAATAACCAGACAATCGTAGCGGGCCAAAGAATAATGCTTAATTGTAGGTAGGTAGTTTTTATGCGGGTCGTCACATTACAAAGTAAGAACGCGTTCAAACATTCTAACGACGGCACTCTTAAACGGGCCGGATTAAACCTTTCCGCGGGCCGGACTTGGCCCGCGGGCCGTAGTTTCCCCATCACTGGTGTAGATAATATTTTGGATGATATTTTAACCCAAGCGGCACAAGTAAGCGTAGAATTCCTACTAGTAAAATCCAGATATAGATACGAACACAGGCGGAACGGGAACTATGAAAAACACAAAAATTGTGAGTGACGTACAACTTCTATTTTATTTTTATGAAAAGACCAAATTCGTAAAATCGTTCACCTTATGGTATTGATTCGCCACGTTAAAAAGATGTTTGGCTTTAACAAAAGTGCTAACCAAATCAAATTTCGAATATCTGGTATTCAACTTTATTTTCTTTCGAATTAGTTATATTTTTTCACTACCATGGATATTACTGGTTTGAAAATAAAAATATTATTTAGGTTTTCAGATAAGTATAATGTTTTCAGATAAGTATAATAAAAAATTGCGTTCATTATACGTCCAGAAATGGATTTTTCCGTGCTTGCATGGCTTCCCGTGGAAAATACACGCGCGCACGGAAAATCCCGTTTTCTGGACTCCTAATGAAATATACTATAATACGCCTGGTGTATGAAGTAAACTTTTGAGTTTAGAAAAGCCTAAAATTTTACTTCATGTTTAATCTAGGAGTGAAAACACTCGTTTTAAGCTTCAAATTGAACTATATAAAAAAGCGTAGGCATATGTATACTTGAAAGCAACATTCCCTGTATTATAAAATTTTCAAACTATATTTATGCAATTATATATACACGCACAAATGTCACTTAAGTTGCCTATATTAAAATATAGTAAACAGCATTACAATTCTAACTATTAGTTTGCAAAATCCATTTGTTATTTTCTGGTACAATTGTTTTCATTATTATCTGGTAATGACATACATATAGTAGATTTTTAATAAACTGAATTTATATCAATTTAGTTGAAAAATGTTATATAAATTACAAATTGTAAATTACTCCTGTTATGACCTTCGATAGCTCAGTTGGTAGAGCGGTGGACTGTAGTTGGAATTATACATAGCAGACATCCATAGGTCGCTGGTTCAAATCCGGCTCGAAGGAGTCTTTTTACGCTAGTCTTTTTTTTCCATTAACATTTTTTTAACACATTAAGGCTACATTTTTTCTAATGACCTTAGCTATACAGTTCTGTTGACCCAGTCACAATAATTTTCAGTATATTTTGTTAATATAAGAAAATAATACTATTGGTAACTAACAGAGCTGGGCAGGATTCGAATTATTCAGGATTCGAATCCTTTTAGAGGATTCAAAAGAGGCATTCGAATAATTTAGTTCAACTGGATTCGTGATCCGGATTCGTTACATTTTTTTAAAAGGATTCGTATTCGAATTATGAAAGGATTCGAATATTTATAAAAGGATTCGAATCCTTATGAAAGGATTCGAATATTTATAAAAGGATTCGAATCCTTATGAAATGATTCGAATATTTATAAAAGGATTTGAATATTTATAAAAGGATTCGAATACTTACAAAAGGATTTAAATCGTCAAAAATGATTCGAATTAATTGTGAGGATTAACATGAAAAATGTCTTTTGTGTGTTTTTAAATTTCTCATTAAATCACTGTTTTATACGCGTGGCGCATGAAGTAAAATTTCGAGTTTAGAAAAGCCCAGAAAATTTGTCTCGGGTCGCTGCGCGACCCTCGACAAATTTTCACGGGGCTTTTCTAAACTCGAAATTTTACTTCATGCTTAGTCTGGGAGTGGAAAACACTCGTTTAAATGAAGACAACCTTATACAAGACTGTCTCAGTTTAAACCGAGTCGACCTTATACAGTAATGACTTTAGTTTTGACGTCATGTGATGATTTCCGCGCGTGATAAGGTCGGCTTGGTTTAAATCGAGACAACCTTGCACAGTAATGATCTTGGTTTTTAACATAAAAAATGTCGTTTGTGTGTTTTTATATTTCTCGTTAAATCACTGTTTTATACGCGTGGCGCATGAAGTAAAATTTCGAGTTTAGAAAAGCCCAGAAAATTTGTCTCGGGTCGCTGCGCGACCCTCGACAAATTTTCACGGGGCTTTTCTAAACTCGAAATTTTACTTCATGCTTAGTCTGGGAGTGGAAAACACTCGTTTAAATGAAGACAACCTTATACAAGACTGTCTCAGTTTAAACCGAGTCGACCTTATACAGTAATGACTTTAGTTTTGACGTCATGTGATGATTTCCGCGCGTGATAAGGTCGGCTTGGTTTAAATCGAGACAACCTTGCACAGTAATGATCTTGGTTTTTAACATAAAAAATGTCGTTTGTGTGTTTTTATATTTCTCGTTAAATCACTGTTTTATACGCGTGGCGCATGAAGTAAAATTTCGAGTTTAGAAAAGCCCAGAAAATTTGTCTCGGGTCGCTGCGCGACCCTCGACAAATTTTCACGGGGCTTTTCTAAACTCGAAATTTTACTTCATGCTTAGTCTGGGATTGGAAAACACTCGTTTAAATGAAGACAATTTTATACAAGACTGTCTCAGTTTTAACCGTGTCGACCTTATACAGTAATGACTTTAGTTTTGACGTCATGTGACGATTTCCGCGCGTGATAAGGTCGGCTTTGTTTAAATCGAGACAACCTTGCACAGTAATGATCTTGGTTTTAACATCACGTACGGATTTCCACGCGTGACGACACCAACCAAGGTGTGTAAGTAAGTTTGTCTTGATTTAAACCGAGCCGACCTTGTATTGTTTAATTACCTTGATTGTTGATGTCCCGTGAGGACTTCCACGCGTGACGTCAGCAATCAAGGTGGTTAGTGTATAAGGTTGTCTTAATTTAAAACCGAGTCGACCTTGTTACTTTAATTACATTCACTTTTTACGTCACGCGAGGAATTTCATGTGTGACGTTTAAAAAACTGCCTGTATTTCTCGGGACATAGATATTTTTAATGAAATCAAACAGAGTTTGCTATGAAATTCAAACGTAATAAGTAAAAACCAGTATATTTTCAATTTCACAATATTTCAGTGTTTTATCCGTTTCGCTACGCAACTAAACCACATTTTCAGAATTTTCTAAACTCTATATTTTACTTCATGCGTAAACAATGTTAAAAAACAAAAATTAACATTTCTTAAGATATAAACTTTTTGTCTCGTGTAATATAAGGCAAAAGTAATGTCATATTATGAATTGGCTGCCATTTTATTACGTAAAATTCAGTAAAAATCAGGCATTCGTCGATTTTATAATAGAGTTCAATTTGAAGCTTTCAACGAGTGTTTTCCACTCCCAGACTAAGCATGAAGTAAAATTTCGAGTTTAGAAAAGCCCCGTGAAAATTTGTCGAGGGTCGCGCAGCGACCCGAGACAAATTTTCGGGCTTTTCTAAACTCGAAATTTTACTTCATGCGCCACGCGTACAAAACATTGATTTGAAGTGAAGTTCAGAATCACACAAACACATCTTTAATCAGAGTAACAGGGAATCAAATGTTTAGTCTGTTATCAACGATGTTCAGTGTTAATAATAAATAATTCGGTTTTAAATATTTTTGTTAAAACAACTGGTAACGATATTTATATATAAATGGTTGAAAATTTATTCTTAAAGGATTTGTATTCGTGATTCAAAAAAACAGGATTCGAATCTTTGATTCGAATCATATTTATCTCTTCCGAATCCTTTATTCGAGTATTCCTGATTCGAATCATATTAGGTGATTCGGATTCATGATTCGAATCCTTTTTACGAGGATTCGTCACAGCTCTGCTAAGTAATATGAGGAAATCATTAGAATATTAATTGTCGACTATGTTACAATTTTTTAGGAATTGTTTTGTTTAAGTAAACATTTTTAAATTTTAATTATTTATTGTATAAAAATACCTACTAATAAAATGTACATTTTGAGGCCTTTGTTGTTTTATAAAAAGAGTTTTAATTGCTAATTACCATGTTCACACCTTAATTAAGCATGAAGTAAAATTTTGGGTTTAGAAAAGCCTGAAAATGTTTATCATAATCTGATTTGTCTAATAAAACCCTAATAAAACACGATAAAACACTGATTTGTCTAATTTGTTGTGATGCTTTTTAAAGAAACGTGTATTTTCTAGAGTTTAAAAAAGTCTATAAACTTTTTGATTATTAGTGAATCAAATTGAAACACAAATCAAAAATAATCCAAATTTAAGCCTCTATTTAAGTTTGAAACAATTGATATCCTATGGTATATTAATTAGCGATTGTTTTCTTTTGTTTGAAGACTTTTTAAAGGACATTTAGTAGTTTTTTGCCGTCAAGTTATCAAAAACTTCTATAAACTTTTTGGGGAAAACGGCAGAATTGAAAAATTATATTTGTCTTTTTAGCCTGAAAACTTAATTTTTATTTAGCCAATATATTGCTGTTTTTTTTTCAGCTTCTTCAGGGCAAGTTAAAAATATAACTGGGCTTCTTTAGATAAAATTAGAAACTGTGAGATTTCGAGGTGTAAAACATTTATACCTCAATATCTTACAATTTTTAATTTACAAAATATAAAAACGAAAATTTTTAACTGTTTGTTGTTGTAGGCGTTCACTTTGTGGTACATCTTAAATACACTTGTAAATAAAACACTTTTTACTTTGTTTAACCACTGAATTTTACATTTAATTGTGTGACTAGTTTCGACTATCTAGTAGTCATTCTCAAACTAAAGTAAATACAAATTACACGTTAAAAACTATTTATACGGCTTCGAAGAGAGGGGTGTACATTAGGTCAACCTGGTCATTAAGAAGGGAAATTCCGGGATTAATTCGGGCCTTGTGTATTTCTAGCGCTTCCAGTAAATCCATTTTACGACCTTTTTCGGCAAAATGGATTACTGAAAGTACATCCTCGCCAAAAGTGTGATTCTCTTCTAAAAGAGGGTTAGCATAGGTAGAACTATTATGTTTTAATCTAAAGGCTCGCTCGTGTTCTTTCAATCTTATTTCGGTTCTACGACCAGATTGCCCAATGTGCACACCTTTACAATTTTCGCAGTTCAATTTATAAATGCCTGATCTAACTAGGGGATTAAATTTTGTTTTTGGGTAGAAAATTATATTATTAAGTTTATGGGGTGTTTTTAATATCACATTAATGTTACAATTTTTAAGGATGTTTTTAATTTTACAACGTATTGTACCATAGTAGCTGATTGTTTTAAAATGTTGATTATCTATTGACCTAGTTCTAGGGTAGAAGAATTTTTGCACCTCTTTTATTTCATAATTATGAATTAAATTGTCTATTAGTGAAGTTGTGTAGCCATTATTCAATGCTATTTCCTTTATTGTATTGATCTCTTTCTCTCTTAAAAAAGCTAGTTTCTATACAATGATAAATAGAGCATTTAAAATTCCGCTAAATATAAATGATAGAAAGAAAGAGATCAATACAATAAAGGAAATAGCATACTTACCAGCCTAGTTATTTTTGCAAATATGTATGCCAAATGAGAAACAAAAAGTCAACTATGGTTTTCATTTAAAAAAAAAAACGTGTTTGTGTTATATCTCGAAAACGAATGTCGATAGATAAAATCTCATAAAATTTTATTATTTTGTGTAAAATTATCTAAAACTTGCCATTTATTGTTTTTTCTATATCTTTTAATAACTGAGAAAAATTCATTTGAAAAAATCAACAATTCACATATTTTTAAATATCTAGTTACCCTTGACTTTTTTGAAAATTTTGCAAACGTTTTCTCAATTAGCTCGTAAAACTGCATTACTTTGTCTACTGAACCGTTTCTCTATCTCTTATAGTTTTCGAGATACCCATAGAGCACATGAATTAAACTCACCCAGTATACTTTTGTGAATTTATCTTAAAAACAGTGTTACTATAGAGTAGAAACTAGCTTTTAATCTAATCTGCTAAATAATATAATATGGAAGTCAAAAGCCATTTTTGATCATTTGCATGCGCAATTTTATTTATAATAAACATTATAAACTAGAGGTTTTTTAAATAATTATAATAATAAAATTCTTTTTTGAATAATGAATACTTTATTAGGCAGAAAATAATTTTATTTTTAATATTTACTACGATTTTTATTTAGTTAAAAAGAAAAAAAAACTTACTTTAAATGTTCGAACTGGTGGCCATTATTTTCAATGCATCTTTAACGTCTACCTTTTACAGCTCGAATGGCGTTATAAATTTGAATGTTGCGAATATTTCCTATGGCATCATGAACATTTTGCTCCAATACGTCTAAATTAATTATGGGCTGTGTAAATTTTGTCCTTCAGGTATCTCCATAAAAAAAATCTAACGGAGTCAGATCTGGAGATCTAGCAGGCCACCTAACCGGTCCAAATGTTCCCAAACAATTGCCCCCAAAATTTGCATTCAAAAGCAATCTGGTCCTACGCGCATTATGAGCTGGTGCTCCATCTTGTTGGAAAAACAAAACTCTTTGCTGTTGCAATGGAACATTGTCTATATATTGTTCAATATATTCCTCTAAAATGTCTAGATATTGATCTGTATTCAAATGATTTCTATAAATACGATGCCCCAAAACTCGATCTCCTAACAATGCACACCATACATTAAATCCAAATCTCCCCTGCATTCGTCGAGGTATTATTTGATGGGGATTTGTATTAGCCCACTAATGCTGATTATGACGGTTAAAAATGCCATCACTTTACCAATTGCAGAAGTCGAGCCTCCTTTCATAGTCTCCCGGCCGTAAATAATGAACAGGTCTGCCTCTATATGGTTTAAATTCATGGTTCTTTAATATTTTTAAATTCTTACGAGACACTCCGACATCCTGCTGAATTTCATGAGAAGATGTATTGGGATTTGCCCTAACACGGGCAATAACATTGATTTCCTCCTCTTCTTGGCCTGGTATGTTATATTTTTTGGTTCTAGGCCTTTTAAAAGATCCATAATTAATTAAATTACTTCGCAGGCTGGTAAATATTGTTTCCGCGGGTTGGCGACGTTCAGGATATCTTTAAAAATATAGTTGTGCGGCCGCACTTGGAATCTTAAATGATTCGATGAAACATTCAAACATATCGCACTATTCATAATTTCTGTAGGCCATCGTGCGATATTTACCTAATAGGTAATATGAAACAATGACGTTTGTTTTGACTGTCAAAAATTAAGTTAGGTAACTATGTTTTTAACAATAAAAAAAGACCAACAACGACATATTTAGTTCTCACAAAAAAACAATTTCTATATAAAATAAATTCACAAAAGTATATATTTTTGAAATCAGTGAAAAACATTCTTTTCAACTGTGTCAAAGCCAACTATGATTTACATTTAAAAAAAAATAATTTGATCATAACTCAAAAACGTGTGCATAAAATAAAAAAATGCCTACGCCACTGGATTTTACTCAAAAAAGTGTCTTAAGAAGGTATTTATAGTTTTTGTCTATCTTACAAAGTACGCAAGATATTAAAAAAAAAAATAAAAAAAAGACCTTTATTGGCATATAAAAAATAAAATTACAAATAAGAAATAATAATAGAACAAAAAATTATATCATCTCCTTTCTTTTTTCCGCCCTCCGCCACCCCAGTACCGTTACCATCTTTACGCCAGCTCAGTCCTCTCTCATCCCATACATTCTGTTCAAATATATAGAAAACGCAAATGGCACGTTTTTTTTATAAATAAAAGTTGTTTTGTTTGGTTTTTCGATTCGAATGCAAAGAGTTCAGTCATGCTCAATAATTATTTTGGATTAAACCTATATATACTTTTTAAGAAATTTTAGTTTATATGTAAATGAGGATTTTCTAATAAAAAAAAATAATATCTCGAAAATGTTTGCAGATCTACTTTTTAAAGACCATCAAGAGCCTTCCCCCCCTCCTTGTGTGATCTTAAATTATATTAAAACACTCTTAGAACTAAGGTACGCTTCTTTTGTTTTAAACCCGTTATAAAAATATAATAAAACGAAAAATTAACCACGGTAATTAACTACTGTTAAAATATATTGCTATTACTTCTTTTTAATAAATACGATCATACATAACTTGTTTTAGTGGCGTAGATAACTTTTTGTGATTGCCCCCCCCCCCCCCCAATTTGAGTTAGTATGTTGTTTCATTAATTTATCTTTCTAAAGTTATACAAAAACAAGTACAAAAAATGAACTTATGTTCATTGTAGCACTTTTTCCCTCATTGAAACAATTGATGATTGGCATACTAAACGTATTTCAATTGTTAATTTGTTGGTTATAGACCATTTCACATTAAATCAGCGTTTTATACGCGTCTCGCATGAAGTAAAACTCAAAACTTTACTTCATGCTTAAACTGGGATTGGAAACACTCGTTAGATGATCAATCATAACCTTATTTTGCATTTTTTTATTGCTAGATTAGCATGCTTTATTTAATTGATTCGATTAAAACGTAACCAAATAATACCATTGCATAACATATTGATTAATGTGTTAAATTGTTGCATTCATCAAACAAACATGCACGACTGTTTAAAACGCTCTAAAAAGGGGAAAAGGGGAAACTACTATTCAGATAAGGTCATAAATTGTAACATCAACACCCCATAAATAGGGTTTATTTCTTTTATTATATTTTCGCGCTTGTAGAGGGTGTCTCTCTTCAAAATTTGCTGGTTTAGATATTTTGGAGAGGCCCTGAAAATTTGATATTGATCGAAAGTTTCAAGCTAAGTTGAAATTAATTTTGGCTCTAAAAGGTATTTTATTCATTTATAAAAATAAAAAAGTGCACTGCCCGGGAATCGAACCCGGGTCGCAAGAATGGGAATCTTGCATGATACCACTACACCAGCAGTGCTTATTGATGTGCTTTCTAATAAGTATTAATAAATATTGAATGTCTCTATTACGCTAATTGAAAATGTTATAATACAGGGTAGTCAAATTAAACAGGTGTGTTTTAGGTTATATAATCTGATTCCTTCTAAAATTGTTTAGGTAAGTCGACTTTAGCTTCAAAGAGATCATGTTATTTGGCAATAGGGTCGGAACATGATGACGTAAAAAATGAGTGGAAAATTCAAACGTGTCATACTTCGAAAACAGTGTCAAAATATTGGCAGTATTGACCAGGCGCGCACCCAGAAATTTGTCTTAGGGGGGGCTCACGCGTCTCGAACGGGCCTATCCCGGTCTTACGGGGGGTGGGGGGCTCACGCACTAAACCTATGTATACAGGGTGCCCGTTTTTGGAGCTCAAGCATGGGGATCTCGGTTATTTTAAGAGATACAAGGTCGGTTAAATTAGGGCAAAGTTGCCCAATCTGGAGTGTAACATAATGCCGTTTTGAAACATAAAATATTCCGAATACCTTCGAAGATATCCGAAAAATATAGAAATTTTCAAAAAGCGTTTTTTTTTTTGCGAGACTATTTAAAGAGACACTTCAAAACAATTTAGACTTTTCATTGCCACTTTGTACGCTCTACAGCGTGGTGATATCATAATAGAAATTCGATGTTTCGATTATCGACAAACATCACCAACTTTGTTTTTCTTATGGGCGGCCATCTTGGATTTTTACATTTTTAAATACAGCTTTTTTTTCTGATTACGGTGATGTGTCATATGTTGGGGTTTGGTCTAGCAGTTTGATGGAAATGCCAAAAATCCTGTTTTTGCAAAGAGTGCCTTGGAAATGACAGCTACACTTTTGTTTAATAAATTAATTTAATAAACAATAATAAAACACTAACGCAAAATTGTTTTCTATTCTAATTTGATTATAAGATATAAAAAGTACAAAAATATTATTCTAATTCATAACATAGAATGAAACTAAAGCATGAGAAACGAATAAATTAAAAAACAATTATAAAAGGTGTTCGAACGGTCCACCCTCCATCTAGAAGCATATGCGTCTGTATGCATCTTTTAAAATTTTATATTGATCTTAAAACGTCCCATCTTCTTATTTTGGTCCTTAATGTTGTAATGATCTTTCTTCGCAAAGTCATTGATATCGGTGGGTACAGATTTATAAATAATATTTTTTATAGCTTCCCATAAATCTTAATCTAATGGGGAAAGATCTGGCGAACGTGACTCTATCGGGAAATATTTCAGACAAGTAATCACACACTCTCCTAGCGTTATGTGATGGAACTCCATCTTGCTGGAACCAAAGGCTATTTAGGTGGTTGAGGCAAATGTTGTCATCGATTTAATCGGTCAGGTAGGTCATTAAAAAGTGCAAATATCCATTTGCAGTCAAATTGTCTTCGTAAATGTACGGGCCGGGGTGCCAATGATCTTATTGCCAAATAAACTAACCCATAGATAGTCTGTTCGTGTGGATTTTCAACGGACTATACATGTTCATTGTAACGATTGAACATGCCTGTGTTGGTAAACTTGCACTCATCCGTGAATATCACGTTAGAAAGAAAATGGGGATTTTGCAACAACAGCGTCATGATGTTCTTACAAAACTTTTTTGTTCAGTGTCTCCTGGATGAAAGACTTGCGTGATATGAATTTTAAAAGGACGATACTTATGTTTTTTTTTAAGACTCGACACTACCTGATGAAATACATTCATTTCTTATGCTATAACCCTTGTCGAAGTAGAAGAATTATTTTGAATCTAATGGAAAATGTAAACCCTTTTATTATTTTACAGAAGGTTTTAAAATTTTACCTACTGCTTGTAAAATTTCCATTTTATTTCCGTTGTGCCTATGAACACGTCTTCTAGGCTTAGAAAATGCACCAAACAGCTAAATTTCTATGAAGAATCAGAAAATAATTTTGAGCAGATTGTCTTTCTGAATACCGCTGAAGACATCCGAAGTAACTTGCACATTTCGATGCGATCCGTAATAAAGTTCTAGCATATCGCGTTCTTCTTCAATTGAAAACGGCATTTTGTTATAAATGTGTACTAGTTTTGTAACTGTAGGTCAGAATAAGCGAAATTCAGTCGAAGTATCAAAAATTACCTTATTAAACAAAAGTGTAGCTGTCATTTCAAGGCACTCTTTGCAAAAACAGGATTTTTGGCATTTCCATTAAACTGCTAGTCCAAACCCCAACACATGACACATCACCGTAATCAGAAAAAAAGCTGTATATGAAAATGTAAAAATCCAAGATGGCACCCATAAGAAAAAACAAAGTTGATGATGTTTGCCGAAAATCAAAACGTTGAATTTTTATCGACACGTTGTAGAGTGTACAAAGTGGCAATGATAAAGTGTAAATTGATTTGAAATATCTCTTCAAATAATCTCGCAGAAAACTAAAAACGTTTTTCGAAAATTTCGATTTTTTTTTGGATATCTTCGGAAGTATTCGGAATATTTTATGTTTCAAAACGGCGTTATATTATACTCCAGATTGGGCAACTTTGCCCTAATTTAACCGACCTTGTATCTCTTAAAATAGCTGAGATCTCCATGCTTGAACTCCAAAAACGGGCACCCTGTATATGTTACAGACAAAACAAGAAACTGAACAAAACGCGTTTTGTCTAGACTAAACGCGAAATGTCTACTGCTGACAGACACAGTTCGAATTAAAATATAATTTCGGGTTTTGTCCAGACAAATCGCGTTTTGTCCGCATGAGTTTAGACAAGTCCTAACATGCTTAATATCATAAACATGTCAAATTTGTAAAGTTGTAATAACAAAAGCTCAACGTTAGTCGAAATTATTGAAAATATAAGAAAATTGTGCTTTATTTTGACGCTCGCAAAAAATATAGAAATAAAAAAAATTTACGATTTGTAAGGAAATATTAATTCTTTTATGTAAAAAAAAACAACAACAAAGTTGAGCTGATAAAGCTAGAGGAGCTAAATGTTGGGACTAATTATGAAAAATTTGAGATATTCTCACGCTCTCTTCCGAAATTATAAAATAAATCTGTCAAACAAAACAAAACAAAAAAAGTACTAGAAAACATCACTTTGTTTTGTCAGATTCTTGCAATTAATCTATTTGAACGCTATTCCTATGTTGTGTTTTTTAAGAATGTTGTTAATTTGAAAGCTAACATTACCAAAGTAAGTAATTGGTTTATAATTTATGATATCTAATTTATGTGGTATTCCGGCATATAATAAATGTTTAATTTGTGAAAATTTATGGTTTTCAAAAAGTTTGTCAACTAGATAAGGGCCGTACCAATTATTAATGGCCATGGCTCTGATCAAGCTAACTTCTTTTACTTATTATTATAGGACATAAAGTAACATAACATTAAGTATTGAAAGTGGTATAAAACGGCGAATGTGTCAAAGGTTAGGTTAGGCTAGGTGCCACATACATTTAGGTCTGGTGGCGGAGGCGGTTACTTTGTAACAGAGCTGGAATGAATCCTCAAAAACAGGATTCGAATCACGAATCCGAATCACCTAATATGATTCGAATCACGAATACTCGAATAAAGGATTCGTAAGTGAAAAATATGATTCGAATCAAAGATTCGAATCCTCATTTTTGAATCACGGATACAAATCCTTTAAAAATAAATTTGAGTCTATTATTTGCAACCAGTAATATTTTATTCCATCAGTTTCTATTAACAAAAATGTACATTTACCGACTAAATATCTGATTATATAATGATTTTAATTAATGATGATATATGTGTTATTGAACTTCATTTTAAATCTGTGTTTTATACGCGTGGCGCATGAAGTAAAATTTCGAGTTTAGAAAAGCCCCGTGAAAATTTGTCTCGGGTCGCTGCGCGACCCTCGACAAATTTTCTACGCGGGGCTTTTCTAAACTCGAAATTTTACTTCATGCTTAGTCTGGGAGTGGACAACACTGGTTCTTAGAAGTTTCAAATTGAAGGATCACTAGATTACTAAGTTTATTACCATTTTACAAAGGCTACAGCTCGAAGGACCAACCATGGTCTTCGGAGACCGAAGAACTGCAGGGAATCGAAGTTTTTTTACAAGAAAACAACGAATATCTGAAGGTTTACAGCATGGATAGGAAAGAAAACATCTAATTTTGAAAAAATATCGAAGTTGGGTTACTTTTCAGTGCATTTTTAACTTCACTTAAATCAGTGTTTTATACGCGTGGCGCATGAAGTAAAATTTCGAGTTTAGAAAAGCCCCGTTAAAAATTTGTCTAAACTCGAAATTTTACTTCATGCTTAGTCTGAGAGTGGACAACACTGGTTCTTAGAAGTTTCAAATTGAAGGATCACTCTAGATTACTAAGTTTATTACCATTTTACAAAGGCTACAGCTCGAAGGACCAACCATGGTCTTCGGAGACCGAAGGACTGCAGGGAATCGAAGTTTTTTTACAAGAAAACAACGACTATCTGAAGGTTTACAGCATGGATAAGAAAGAAAACATCTAATTTTGAAAAAATATCGAAGTTGGGTTACTTTTCAGCCTCCAAAAAGTCCTTGCAAAGGATCACACGAACGGTATTGGACTACTAAAAAAGTCCAACGGTGAATACACTGGAACCCTAAAAGAAAGTCTAAGAGTACTCCTAGAAGCTCACTTTCCTGGGTCCCAGGTAATTAACAGTGAAGACTTACCTGCCATCGGCTTTGAGGTAGAAGAACGCCCTACCAGAGAAAGCAAAAAACTGGCAACAAAGATCTTCACTCCAAGCATAATAACATGGGCGATCAACGGCTTCAAGCCGTTCAAATCCGCGGGGGCAGATGGCATCTTTCCAGCCCTTTTGCAAAGGGCAGGGGAGGAGTTATTACCACGTCTCACGAAAATTTTCAGAGCTAGCTACTCTCTTGGGTATATCCCCAAGCAGTGGAGGGAGGTGGCGGTGGTGTTTATACCAAAGGCTGGCAAACGCAAAATTGACGAGCCTAAGTCATATCGCCCCATAAGCCTCACCTCCTTTCTTCTAAAATCAATGGAGAAAATCATTGATAGAAATATCAGAGGGAAAGCTCTTCAGTCGTTTCCCCTTCACAAACACCAATTTGCCTATCAAGCAGGCAAATCAACAACAAATGCCCTTCACACACTAACAAGTGTAATAGAGAAGAGCATCGCAAGCAAAGAAGTGGCTCTATGCGCATTCTTGGACATCGAAGGTGCATTTGACAACACCTCCTATGAATCCATAGACACGGCCACCAAATCAAGAGGAATTGATGCCTCCACATCCAAATGGATCCATGCTATGCTCAAAGGTCGTAGGATCACACTGTCCATTGGCGATGAGTCGGCAACTGTGTTCGCAGTAAAGGGGTGCCCACAAGGCGGGGTTCTATCGCCCCTGCTGTGGTCACTAGTTGTCGATGAGCTAATATCGGTGTTATCCAACGACGGTTTTGACGTACAAGGCTATGCTGACGACATCGTCATCATAGTTAGGGGAAAGCATGACGATACGGTGTCCAACCGCATGCAGTCAGCCCTTCGGAAAGTAAGTACATGGTGCGTGCAGAAGGGGCTCACTATCAATCCCAACAAGACTGTAATTGTCCCATTTACAGGTCGTAGAAAATTAAATCTTAAGGCACTAACCATGAATGGGACACTCATTGGGCTTTCCAACACAGTTAAATATCTCGGCCTCACCTTTGACCAGAGGCTAAACTGGAAAACCCATGTGGATAACATCACTGCCAAAGCAGTAAGGGCAATATGGGCTTGCCGCAGGCTATTTGGCAAACGATGGGGTTTACACCCCAAGATGATATACTGGCTTTTCATTACGGTGATAAGACCAATAATCACCTATGGTTCCGTTGTCTGGTGGACGAAGACAACGGAGATCACAACCCAAGCAAGGCTCAGCAAGGTTCAACGACTGGCATGTTTGGGCATCACAGGGGCTATGAACACCTGCCCCACTGGAGCAATGGAGGCTATGCTAAATCTCACACCTCTGCATCTGCACGTGAAAAGGGAAGCAGCACTAGACGCATTAAGAATAATCCAGACAGACATACCAAAATTTGGATACCTTAACGGGCACCTAAAAATCCTCAACACTGTGTGTGAAAGAGCGATATACATGCCCAAAGACTACATGTCAACTGACTACGACTTCGACACAACGATTGAAGTGGCCATCCATGGCCGCCATGATGTTGGGGCGAGGGTCAAGCAGTTACAAGGCTCCTCGATAGTTTGGTTCACTGACGGATCCAAAACTGAAAACGGAGTCGGAATCGGTATCACTGGCCCTCGATGCGAGTTATCAAGGGCCTTAGGACGATCCCCATCGATACTTCAGGCAGAAATCGAGGCCCTGAACACATGCGCCCACATATGTTTAGACAGGGGATACAACAAACAGAGGGTTTGCATCTGCTCAGACAGTCAAGCTGCATTAAAGGCAATAAAATCGCCTACATGCAAATCTAAATCTGTCTGGGAGTGCAAGATATCCCTAAAGCAGCTGGCTAGGAACAACAGAGTCAAACTGGTCTGGGTTCCGGGACACGCAGGGATCAAAGGCAATGAAATTGCCGACAACCTTGCCAAGGAAGGGTCCAAGACTCCATTTGTCGGACCAGAACCTTACAGTGGAATAACTAAAGTCCGCATCAAGGGGATGATCCAGGAATGGGAAGATGCTGCCAAAAGTGCTCACCTGAGAGACATACCTGGTCTGCGGCAGGCGAAAAGGTTCATCGCCTTCTCTGCCGTAAGAGCCGGACAGTTTCTCAGGTTAAGCAACGGCAACCTAAGGCTCATAACCGGCCTTCTAACTGGACACTGTCCTCTGAAGTACCACCTCACCAAGATGGGTCAGACAACTGATGCCAACTGCAGGTTCTGCAACGAGGCACAAGAAACAGCAGAGCACCTACTTTGTGAATGCCCTGCCTTGTCCCTTCAAAGAGGGAACTACCTGTCATCGGCCACTTTAAACACCGAGGAATTGGTACAATTTAACCCTCAAGTTATAGTAGACTTCATAAGAAGTCTAGACATTGAGGGACTCAAGTAGGTCAGGGATAGTTACAAAAGATCTTTTAGGTCGAGGTAACTTCGAAAGGCCCAGAGGCCACACGACCCACCGACCCCATACCATACCATAACATACTTTTCAGTGCATTTTTAACTTCACTTAAATCAGTGTTTTATACGCGTGGCGCATGAAGTAAAATTTCGAGTTTAGAAAAGCCCCGTGAAAATTTGTCTCGGGTCGCTGCGCGACCCTCGACAAATTTTCTACGCGGGGCTTTTCTAAACTCGGAATTTTACTTCATGCTTAGTCTGGGAGTGGACCGTCAAGATTTTATACATGTCGAGATTTTCGATATTTCTAGATTTATGTCGATTTATTCACAGTTTGTTATTGTATTAAATGCAACTTTAATATTAAATAAAAACGGTTTTTTTAGGAATAGAATATTCACCCATTAAGAGCCGACCAAATTATAAAGTTAACTCTAAAAGTTAATTTTGGATAAAATTTTGAATCTTTTTCTATGATTTCAATGAATGATTTATTATATTACATACGTCGATTTTTTAAAAAAGTGAAATTTATAATTCAAACGAGTGTTGTCCACTCCCAGACTAAGCATGAAGTAAAATTTCGAGTTTAGAAAAGCCCCGCGTAGAAAATTTGTCGAGGGTCGCGCAGCGACCCGAGACAAATTTTCACGGGGCTTTTCTAAACTCGAAATTTTACTTCATGCGCCACGCGTATAAAACACTGATTTAAGTGAAGTTAAAAATGCACTAAAAAACCAACCCAACTTCGATATTTTTTCAAAATTAGATGTTTTCTTTTCTATCCATGCTGTAAACCTTCAGATATTCGTTGTTTTCTTGTAAAAAAACTTCGATTCCCTGCAGTCCTTCGGTCTCCGAAGACCATGGTTGGTCCTTCGAGCTGTAGCCTTTGTAAAATGGTAATAAACTTAGTAACCTAGAGTGATCCTTCAATTTGAAACATCTAAGAAGCAGTGTTGTCCACTCCCAGACTAAGCATGAAGTAAAATTTCGAGTTTAGAAAAGCCCCGCGTAGAAAATTTGTCGAGGGTCGCGCAGCGACCCGAGACAAATTTTCACGGGGCTTTTCTAAACTCGAAATTTTACTTCATGCGCCACGCGTATAGAACACTGATTTCAAGTGAAGTTAAAAATATACTATTAACGTTGGATATTTTTCATGGTTAAGTAACCAAATATCTATTCACAAATATTTGAATTATTCGAAAATTTCAATATTTATATTCAAATATGAATAATTTAGTGATTTAAATATTCATATTAGAATATTTAACTATTTGAATTAATCGAATTCGAATCCCAGCCTGAATAGCGATGATTCGAATTATTTAGGAGGATTTGAATCCCTGTATAAGGATTCGAATGCTTTTATAAGGATTCGATTCCTTTTACAAGGATTCGAATCCTTTTATAAGAATTCGAATCCTTTTATAAGGATTCGAATCCTTTTATAAGAATTCGAATCCTTGTATAAGGATTCGAATCATCTACGTCTGGATTCGAATACGAATCCTTTAAAAAAAATGTAACCAATCCGGATCACGAATCCGTTTTCACTAAAGTATTCGAATACCTCTGTTGAATCCTCTAAAAGGATTCGAATCCGGGAATCGAATCCTGAATGATTCGAATCCCGCCCAGCTCTGCTTTGTAAAACATTTTAACTATTTAATTAGGTAACACTTTTAACTTTTTTGTATTCACTTCTTTATTTTTACGGTAACTAGTTTCGGCTCACTGACGAGTCGAAACTAGTCACTGCAAAAATAAAAAAAGTGAATACAAAAAAGTTAAAGGTGTTATTTAATTAAATGTAACATCTGACCTAACCTAACTTTTGACACATTCAATGTGGTCACCGTTTCAAGTTTGGTTGTATCTCACATCGTCAAGGTTTTTCAGGTTAGCTCTCAGTCTGATAAGTTAGGTTAGGTTTAATGTCATTCTGTCGACTAAATTGCACTTACATCAACTGCAATTAGAGGCCAGATATCGACTTATGTCAACTATCTTTATGGATTAACGTAAAATAAACATAGTAAATAAGATACAAATTCAAAATAAACATAATAAGTGCCATAAAAATATCATTAGTGATAGAGTGACAAATAAAACATGTTTACGACTGTCTAAAAATATTACAACTTTCAAAATTTACAAAATTTATAACTATTAATTAATGTATTCTTTATCATTGATCACTTAGTAAAAAATTATTATTATTTTTTTAACCTTAAAATTCAAGTATAAAATGACTTGATTTGTATAAAATTTTTTTAAGCAAATGAAAGCATTGATTTTATTTATATTGAAACAATTTTTTACTTTAAAATTAAAATAAAACTACTTAATTTAAAAAGGAAATATTTATAGGCATAAGTTTTTGATAATAATAATAATAATCTTTATTTAGTATCTTTTGCTATACAATAACATAGAAATATACAGGGTGTCCCAGATCACCTGTATCATGCTTTTTTTGAGAAAACGGCTAGCCCTAGAGAGTTAGGACAAAAAAATGTATTACAAAAGTCGTATTAAAGAATCGAATGGTGATACTGGTTTTTCGCAAAAAGGTTGGCATCCCTGAAAGTTTGCTTAAAAATGCCAATAACTCAGGATTTTTAAATGGCATGATAGATCAAAAGTGGTATCATTAAAAAGGTCTATGAAAAATAAGCAACTTACACAAGAAAAATTTTTTTGTAACTGGCGTTTGTTTTGAGTAATGTTGGATTAAAGTTACCAAATATCAATATCTCATGGCTACCTTATTTTAAAAGTAGATACTTAGGGCGACTGGTATTAGGACCAGAACAGTTCAACAATGTTTAGAAGTAAATGGAAAACAGTTTGAACCAGTGCTGTGAACACAGAGTCGGAGTTAGAGTCAAAATTGTGGAGTCGGAATTCAAATATTTTTGTGATGAGGAAATCGGAGCCGTGGAGTTGGAAATTTCGTATAATTCCGACTCCGATTTTAAATATAATTTTTTTAATATAATTGTGCAAAACATATTTCGTTTTTTTTTCTAAAATTTGAACACTATTAGAGTTTTAATTACAATGGAAATTTATGTAATTTGTACACGAGAAAAAATCAAAGTTTCGATTTTTTTTCAAAAAAAACTATTAGGTTGCAATTATGCAGATGTGGTAACGATTAAACATTTATTTGTGCTGCAAAAAATTGCATTATTAAGTAAAGTTTTAAAATGTTCACATGATTCGAAGCAGCAGTCGGAGTTGGCGTAGGATTTTAGAAAAACAGAGGAGTTGGAGACGGAGTTGGAGTCGAATATTTCTTTAGTGACTTCGTGGACTTGGTTCGAATGTATCTGAGAGGTCTAACTGACATTTGAAACTCAATTCTTTTAAATAAGTTAGCTTTAAAAAATTTAAATTTAACAACTATAATCAATTAAAACGAAGTTATATTCCTTTCTTCACTTTTATTTCTTGATTCTAGATGTACATTTCGGGTACTATATGGTACTATGTACCAGAGCTGGGATGAATCCTCGTGCACAGAATTCGAATCACGAATCCGAATCACCTAATATGATTCGAATCACGAATACTCGAATAAAGGATTCGTAAGAGATAAATATGATTCGAATCAAAGATTCGAATCCTCTTTTTTTCGAATCACGAATACAAATCCTTTAAGAATAAATTTAATTTTATTATTTTTTTGCAACCATTTACATATAAATATCGGTACCAGTTGTTTTAAGAAAAATATTCAAAACCTAATTATTTATTATTAACACTGAACATCGTTGATAACAGACTAAATATCTGTGTTGCTCTGATTAAAGATGTATTT
The DNA here is from genome assembly GCA_932526585.2 of Philonthus cognatus. NCBI lineage: Eukaryota > Metazoa > Arthropoda > Insecta > Coleoptera > Staphylinidae > Philonthus > Philonthus cognatus. The sequence goes on along the minus strand of OW052249.1, from coordinate 20,214,325 downwards.
GTGTGTTTTTGAACTTCATTTCAAATCAGTGTCTTGTACGCGTGGCGCATGAAGTAAAATTTCGAGTTTAGAAAAGCCCCGTGAAAATTTGTCTCGGGTCGCTGCGCGACCCTCGACAAATTTTCTACGCGGGGCTTTTCTAAACTCGAAACTTTACTTCATGCTTATTCTGGGAGTGGAATCACTCGTTCAAAACTTCAAATTGAACTCTATTATAAACTCGACGAATACCTGAAAATTACGTAAGTAAAAAATTCTCTGAATATCATTAAAACCTGGAAAGTCAAAGAAAAGTGAAAAGATGTATTTGTGTGTTTTTGAACTTCACTTCAAATCAGTGTCTTGTACGCGTGGCGCATGAAGGAAAATTTCGAGTTTAGAAAAGCCCCGTGAAAATTTGGGATGAATCCTCGTGCACAGAATTCGAATCACGAATCCGAATCACCTAATATGATTCGAATTACGAATACTCGAATAAAGGATTCGTAAGAGATAAATATGATTCGAATCAAAGATTCGAATCCTCTTTTTTTCGAATCACGAATACAAATCCGTTAAGAATAAATTTAATTTTATTATTTTTTTTGCAACCATTTACATATAAATATCGGTACCAGTTGTTTTAAGAAAAATATTCAAAACCTAATTATTTATTATTAACACTGAACATCGTTGATAACAGACTAAATATCTGTGTTGCTCTGATTAAAGATGTATTTGTGTGTTTTTGAACTTCATTTCAAATCAGTGTCTTGTACGCGTGGCGCATGAAGTAAAATTTCGAGTTTAGAAAAGCCCCGTGAAAATTTGTCTCGGGTCGCTGCGCGACCCTCGACAAATTTTCTACGCGGGGCTTTTCTAAACTCGAAATTTTACTTCATGCTTATTCTGGAAGTGGAATCACTCGTTCAAAACTTCAAATTGAACTCTATTATAAACTCGACGAATGCCTGAAAATTACGTATATAAAAAATTCTCTGAATATCATTAAAACACTAACAAAAAAGCCATATGATGTTATTAAGTTTGTCAAAATCAACAGGCATCGTAAAAATTACAAGACTCGTAAAAATTTATAAAACCAACTTAAATATTGACAAAAGCAATGAAAACAATTTAAGAAAATGGGGGTTTCCCACAGAAGAAAGTTATTTTAAAAGGTCAGGGAAAAAAATCTTGTATCACGGAAATGTCGGAAAAATTCAACATTTTAGATTATGGCTTTTACTTCAAATAATATTAAACAAAATTTTAAAAACTAGATTATAATCTTTAAAAACATTTTCAGTCATTTAATGTTCTTATCAAAGCATTTACTTTGAAGTTTCGAACGAGCGATTCCACTTCCAGACTAAGCATGAAGTAAAATTTCGAGTTTTGAAAAGCCCCGCGTACAAAATTTGTCTCGGGTGCGCAGCGACCCGAGACAAATTTTTCGGGGCTTTTCTAAACTCGAAATTTTACTTAATGCGCCACGCCTATAAAACACTGATTTAACGAGGAATTTAAAAACACACAAAATAAAGTTTCATGTTAATCCTAACAATTAGTTTGAATTATTTTTGACGATTCAAATCCTTTTGTAAGTATTCGATTCCTTTTGTTGGTATTCGAATCCTTTTATAAATATTCGAATCATTTTATAACTATTCGAATCCTTTTATGAGGATCCGAATCACCCGCGTTTGGATTCGAATACGAATCCTCCTAAAAAAATGTAACGAATCCTCCTAAAAAAATGTAACGAATCCAGATCACGAATCCAGTTTGACTAAAGTATTCGAATGCCTCTTTTGAATCCTCTAAAAGGATTCGAATCTCGGATTCGAATCCTGAATGATTGGAATCCTGCCCAGCTCTGAGGGTAACTAGATATTTTCAAAAATGTGAAAAGATTTTTTCAAATCGATTTTCCTCAGTTATTAAAAGAGATAGAAAAAAAATTAAATAGAAAAGTTTCAGATAATTTCACAGTGAATAATAAAATGTGATCAGATTTTTTTTATCTACATTAGTTTTTGAGATATAACACAAACTTGCACTACTTTAAATGGAAACCGTAGTTGATTATGTCATCATTAAAAAGGGATTTTTTTCTCTTTCAAATGATATACACTTGACATACTTATTTATTAAAATAACTGAGTTATTAACAATTTTTTATTTTGTTTACAACAAAAAAATAGTTGGTCATGAAAAAATTACAATTATGAAACAATTGCGGCTTATTGTAAGGTTAGGTTAGGTATTGTCAAATAAGTTTATTTGGGAGTTATGTGTAGGAAGAAATGGAAATTAGTAGAAACAAAATAAAAATACAACAATGAAACTAACTGTTAAAAACAATCGCAATTAGAAATTTAAGATTTTCAGTCTAAATTCATGCATTTCGTCAATTTTACGATATTTAAAATGTTTACAAATAATACAATTTCGGTAAAGCAAATTATTCCTGATATCGATGAAAAAAATCTTGGAAATGTGTTATTAATTTCTTCACTTTGGAGTTTTTGCGATTTTTTTAAATATTACACAACTTTAAAGATTTTCGCCAATTGTTGTTTTGACTTATAGTTTTCATCAATTTTGATATAAATATACGCGTAGTATATTATCTCTTATAATATGTTTTTTGTAAAACTAATAAGTTTATTTGAGAGTTATGTGTAGGAAGAAATGGAAATTAGTAGAAACAAAATAAAAATACAACAATGAATTTTCCGGGGCTTTTCTAAACTCGAAATTTTACTTAATGCGCCACGCGTATAAAACACTGATTTAACGAGGAATTTAAAAACACACAAAATAAAGTTTCATGTTAATCCTCACAATTAGTTCGAATTATTTTTGACGATTCAAATCCTTTTGTAAGTATTGGAATCCTTTTGTTAGTATTCGAATCCTTTTATAAATATTCGAATCATTTTATAAATCTTCGAATCCTTTTATGAGGATCCCAATCACCCGCGTTTGGATTCGAATACGAATCTTCCTAAAAAAATTTAAGGAATCCGGAATCACGAATCCAGTTTGACTAAAGTATTCGAATGCCTCTTTTGAATCCTCTAAAAGGATTCGAATCCCGGATTCGAATCCTGAATGATTCGAATCCTGCCCAGCTCTGCTATGTATATCTAGCATCGAAAAATAAAAGTGAAGAAAGGAATATAACTGCGTTTTAATTAATAATAATAATAATAATAATAATTCTTTATTAACGGACAAGCCATTTACAATGTAGAGCCAAAAACATATAACTAAAATGTAAGACACAAAACATGAATCACAAATATGCACAGAGACACATATGTTAATCTGCGTAAACCATAATAGAGTTATAACATTTAGTGCACACTCCTCCTAATTAAACCTATAGATGAGTTAAAAAAGTCAATACCGCTACAAATGTCATTAGCCGTGCGCGTTAATCGAGTCATGGGGCAATTTAAACTGCAAGTCGTCCTGCAAAATTCGTTATGAAGTAGCATGCGGCTACGTGCATGTCTAGGTGGTACATGATAATTAATCATACTAACAATATGACTTGAATCTATTTCGCAGTTTATGATTTTATAAAGAAAACACATATCAATTCCATGCCACGATGTTGCAAAGTTGTGAGTCCTAAGTATGCCATCGTTTCCTCGGTTGTTAGGTGTATATTTTTCTGGGTCAATTTATATGACATAAACTTAATGAACTTAGTTTGCACTTTTTCCATCCTGTTGACATATGTAACGTATGAGGGTGACCAAATCGTTCTACAATAATCAAAATGTGACCGAACAAGGGAGTTATACAGGATGTTAAAAGTGCGTACATCGACCAGATCTTTGGTAACACGTTTAATGAATCCTAGCGCCTTATTTGCTTTATTGACTACGAAGTCAAGGTGCGACTTAAATGACAGCTTTGAATCAAGCATGATCCCAAGATCCTTTACTAAATAAAATTGACTCAATGTTAAGTTATTTAACCTGTAGTTATATGTTATTCCGTTCCTCTTACGCGAAAAACATATAAAACTACATTTATTGATATTCAGCTGCATATCATTCAGTGCACACCATTTATTGACCGAGTCAATATCTTCTTGAATTTTGATACAGTCTGCTGTGTTCTTTACGGTATAATACAGTTTTAAATCATCGGCAAAAAGCAAATGAGGACACCTTAGCGATTCGGACAGGTCGTTTATAAAAATAATAAATAGTAGTGGTCCTAAGTTGGACCCTTGTGGAACACCAGACGTTAAAATATATGGTTCTGACAGGTAGGATTTAATTTTTACATATTGTTTCCTCTCTGGCAAATATGTTGCTAGCCAGTTTAGAAACGGATTACCTAGACCATACGCTTGCATTTTTTTTATGAGAATAACATGGTTGACAGAGTCAAATGCTTTGCTGAAGTCCGTGTAAATTGCATGGACTTCAGCATTATCATCTAGAGCTTTATGTATATAATCCGTATATATGAATAAGTTGGTTAGTGTTGATCTGCTTTTATAAAAACCATGCCGGTGTTCCACAATGACCGATTTAAAAGTGTCGTAGATTGGCCTGTAGACTACTTTCTCAAATATTTTTGCCATCGTCGAGAGAATGGAAATAGGCCTGTAGTTTTCTCCGTTAGATTTAGACTTGGATTTATGGATAGGTATCACATATGATTCCTTCCAAATTACAGGAAAGATACCTGTGCTTGATGACAATGAGTATATATAGTGTAAGGGATCTACTAAGGTGTCACAGCAGTTATATAAGAATATAGCAGGAACATTGTCAGGACCAGCGCTGCTATTAGGATTCATTGAGCGTATTGCGTTATATATATCCTCATGAGAAATGTTTATATTATTAAGGTTGATGATGCTGTCGAACTCAAGTGAGAAATTGTAAATTGATGATGGTCTATAAACTGATGAAAAATATGCAGCAAATAAATTAGCAATATCGGTTCCTGTAGACGCTGTAGTGTTGCCATAGACCATGGACACTGGAATGCCATGGCACTTATTCTGACTATGTACATAGTTCCAAAACGACTTTATGTTGCTCGGTATAGCCCTTTCAACATTGTTAATATAGCTTTTATAACAAGATTTAATTTCAGATTTACATTTAGATCTAAGGTTCGCAAATGTGTAGTAGTCAACTAGCTGAAGTGAGTTTTTCCATTTCAAATGTGCGATTTTTTTTTGTTTTATTAACTGAATGACATTTTTAGAAAACCATAAAGGAAACGATGTACTCCTCACGACCAGTTTAGGTACATACATATCTATAGCGAAATAAATAACATCGTAAAATATACACAGTACATTATTGACATCGTCGAGGGATTCGAGGACCGACCAATTAACACTGCTAAGGAAAACATTAATTTTATTGTAATCGGCACGTATAAAGTCATACTTAAAATTTCCACTGTCATCTATAACATTAATACTATTAACAGAAATGCGCACAGAAAGAGAAGGGTGATAAACATCGCAGGGTATGAATTGGGGCACACTTTGAAATGCATATGTTTTCGATAGTGGTAAAGCACAAATCGAGTACAACGTTATATTGATTGCATTGAACTGATGTAAGCCAAGAGCACTAAAACTGTCTAATAATAACATCTCTGTTGGTTGCGTAACATTTATCGGGAGGAGACCAGTACATTCTTCGTCCGATATCCAATGAATGTGCGGTAAATTAAAATCCCCCAGCACGATAACCTCACTGGACGGATGAGTGTGTATGATGTTTTGTATAGCTGTCACATGTTGAGTATAGACATCAATAGTAGAATTTGGAGGAATATAGCAACAGAAGATAATAAACATTTTTTTATCGACAGTGATTTCGACTGCTACCATTTCTAAAGAATTGTCAGTTGTTAGTAGACGTGAAGGCAGGTCATTCCTGATGCTAATTAAGACACCTCCCCCAATACATTTATTGCTGTTGATGTTTGATCTGTCCACGCGATATACAATGTACCGATGGTCAAGCAATTCTACATCCATTATTTCCGGATGAAGCCAGGTTTCAGTTAATGCTAAAATATCATATTCCTCGGATAAACACGAACAATAAAAATCCTTCAACTTAGTTCTTAATCCTCTTACGTTCTGATAGTAGAGTGTAAGCTCAGCTTTTATATTCCTGCAGGTGTTACGTTTGTTTGAAGAGAGATGTGGTATATTTAGTTTTTTTGAGATTTAATAATTTGCGGATTACCCCGTACGTATTTTATGGTTAAGTTTTCTTCTCCATTTTCCTCTCTCATGGACAGCTCATTTTGCAGTGCTTTCAGATGATCTCTTTGGGCAAGAGTAAGATCAGATTTGAATTTGATGTTACCAGTATCCATGATATTGGTGACACGAAGTACATCAATCGCTGATTTTCTATCTCTAAAAATTAATTTAATAGGCCTTCGGTTATTCCCAGGTTTACCCAGTCTAAAACATTTTAATTGTTCAAATCTTCACGTAACTCAAATAACTAAATTAACTATAATCAAATATTACTCAAAATCGATGCCAGTAGCAAAACTATGTTTCCTGCAAAAGTTGCTAATTTTTTAAAGACATTTTTAATGATGCGACTTTTGATCTATTGTGCCATTTAAAAATCTGGAGGAATTGACATTTTTAAGCAAAATTACAGGGATGCCAACCTTTTTGCGAAAAAACAATATCACCATTCGATTCTTTAATACGGCTTTTGTAATACATTTTTTTGTCCCAACTCTCTAGGACTAGCCGTTTTCTCAAAAAAGGCTGATACGGGTGGTCTGGGTCACGATGTATACTTTTATTTATTATATTGTACATTGTTTATTACTTATTGTTAAATAAATTTGCTCTGTGTGTCAACTGTTTATGGACCATTATGAAATGTTATCTTAAAATCACTTAGCCTTTTGACTGTGATAGTATTTTATCAGTAAATGACTATCGTTACATTTTGACGGTAATTTCACTACTAAGACATTTTGACAGCATTTCACCATAGTGGACATATTGTCACTATTATGACATTTTGATGGTAGTTCATCATTGAATTGACTGTAATTTACCAATTATCTTTTAAATCCTTTTTAACTTGATCAAAATTGAGATTCTCCGTCGATAAAACGACAATAACCTTATTACCTCAATTTTCAATTGTTTCAATGATAAAACAAACGAGTGTCTGCTACTCCCAGACTAAGTATGAAGTAAAATTTCGAGTTTAGAAAAGCCTGAAAATTTGGCTCGGGCGCGTAGCGAAGCGAAGCGACCGAGCCAAATTAGGCTTTTCTAAACTCGAAATTTTACTTCATGCGCCACGCGTGTAAAACACTGATTTATTGTGAAGTTCAAAAAATATCCTACTTGTTGTTTTATTGTGAAAACTTCACGTAAAAAAATAATTTCAAGTTAAGTTTAAAATATACTAATTAGGTGTTAAATTTGTATGCTAATTTCTATTAATAAGGCTGTATATTTTTACTTTTATATAAATAAAACAATTTAAACACTTTCAAATATATATTGTGCACTCGGTACAATTGTTTCGCCTGAAGAAGCCACAGTGTGGCGAAACAATTGTAGCGAATGCACAATATATATTTGAAAGTGTTTAAATTGTTACGGATGTGAAGTTAGCAATAGATCCAGCAATAGATTTGAAATGAAATTTAAAGATATACACTTCAAATAGCCTAAATTATTACCCCAAGAAATATAAAACCCTTACCCTTACCCTTAATATTTTTTCACCCCTTCCAAAAATATGTTATGATTTTTTTTAATTTGGCAATATTTCATAAAGTTACTTTTTAGCTCAAAACATCTCTATAATACCTTCTTTTGATAAGTGAAATCAAAAAAACGTTTCGACACCCCGTTCGCCACTAAACTATTGTTTTACCCTAAGATTTCAAAAATTAATATCTCAGAGAAAAAAAAATACTAACCGAATAAAGTTTGAAATACACAATAAGAGATGTCTAAGTTATCACCCAAAAAATGGACCCATAATTTTTATCTATAATATTTTTTCACCCCTTCCAAAAATGTAATCAATTTTTTTTTACTTTGGCAATGTTCCATAAAATTCATTTTTATCTCAAAATATCTCTATTCTACCCTCTTTTAATAAACCTAATCAAAAAAACGCTTCGTCACCCTGTTCATCCCTAAAATATTTTTTTTACCCCGTAAATATGGAAATCAATATTTCCGAGAAAGCAAAATTAAATCAAACAAAATATTACTAAGGAATACATCTTAATTAATAGCACAAAGAAGATCAACCCCTAAAATTACCCTTTCATTTTTTCTTGTCTTTAAATGTAATATATATATTTTTTTATTTCACAATCTTCTTAAATGTTGATATGTATCATATATTATTTCTTCTTATCATGAGTGTGTTAACTCTAATAAGCAAAAGTAAAAAAAAAGTGTCAGGCACTTTACGCCCATATAATAAAATAATAATCTCCTGCTCATCGTATGGATTTATATGCGTATGGAATTATGTGCAATGATTTAAACATTATGTTTTCTGAATTAGGCAAAGGGCCATAGATAAATAAAAATTGTTATTCTTATCATTAATGTGTGTACTTTCATAATCAAAAGTCAAATATACGTTTGGAGCACTTTTTCAGCCCCGAATAAAAAAATAATCTCCCGCTCGTCACGTATGGATCCATATGCAATAAATGAAACATTATTTTTTCCGAATTTGGCAAAAGGCCATAGATAAATAAAAATTGTTATTCTTATCATTAATGTGTGTACTTTCTAAGCAAAAAATGTGTGTAGGTTATAGAAATTGCTTTGAAACAAAAGACTTATTTATTAGTTGTTGACAGTTGTCACATATTTTGGGTAATGCTAATTATGCAGTTTAGCAATGAAGAATATGCCGACATTATTTTTGTTTACCGCTTTGCAACGGCAACGCTTTAGAAAGTTGTCGGGAATATCAAAGAAGATTCGTATACAGAGGAAAGTCAGAATAACTCCTTATTACTACAGAATTATAAACTGCAGCAAAATCTTGTTCATTTTCAATTTCAAGTGCAGCATTCATAATTCTGTCTCCTAATTGCTGCCAATTGAGAATTATGAATGCTGCACTTGAAATTGAAAATGAACAAGATTTTGCTGCAGTTTATAATTCTGTAGTTTTACGTTTCCAGGCTTGCATCACGGCTGGCGGTCAACATTTCGATCTCTTGTAAGTTAAACTAGTAGTTTTCCGTTCTGTGACTAAATAAAGTTTTTCTATTGCCTACTATTCGTTTTTTTTTTGTAAAACTTGAAACTAATATATGTTTCAATAGTTTGAACCTCGATATCTCCAAAACAAAGGCGGATCTAAAAAAAAGTTTATTCTCATTTTTTGCTCAGAATCCAATTTCGAACACGAATATTATTTTTTTGCCTCACGGTATAAATCACCCTGTATAATACAGGATTTGTATTCGCGATTCAAATCATATTTTATCGTTTTCCTGATTTGGGAAATTCGTGAATCGAATTATTTTAAATATGAGGGTTCGGGATTGGGATTCAAATTCTTTTTTTGAGGAGTTTACCCAGCATAAATTTTTAATAATTCTAATTAAAATTGACATAGATAGAACTAAACTTAAAGTTTTTAATCACTATTTTAGTACCGTAATTTCCAAGTGCGATGGTGGTGTAATGGTCAGCATAGTTGCCTTCCAAGCAGTTGATCCGGGTTCGATTCCCGGCCATCGCATAATTTTTTTTTTTAATTTTCAAGACCATTCTACGCACACATTTAATTCATCGCAAATTCAACTTTCTACTCATTTAGCAAACGACCAGCGGCATCGCCCCCCAATAATGACGAAACAAAAGACCTGACCGCTGCTTTTCACACGATTAGATAACACAACACAGCGCGTGAGCAATTGAAGTGCATTTGGGGCACGGCCAGGCGACAAAAACCGAACAGAGCGGCACCAATGCAAACACAATCCATAACCTAGAAATACACACGAAAAACAACACATCAGTCCGAAGCCGAGTTCTCGCAGACGCGCACGTCTCTTGGAAAGTCGACGATGTTCCTCGTTCAGTTACAACAACGCGTTTTAATCTAAGTTTGTGTCGTTTTTTTTTCTTTTGTTAAACTCAGTGTTGTTAATTATGGATAATTTGTGGGTCGGTTCCGAGACGGACTTGTCCGTGCTGCACCAGTGCAGGATGATCGATAGGATGGAATATAGGTTAGAGTGCTTGAAAAAGGGAGAGTGTCCGAGGGGGCGGTCCGGGGGCGATGCCGTTGTCGATGAGAGGAAGGAGCACTTGGAGGATGATGAGGATTCGATGAGCAGTGGCAGCAGCAGACGAAGGTCAGGCACTTGGCCGTAAGTCATTCAAACGTCATCCGGACACATTCATCAGCTGATTGCTGTTTTGTAATTCCATTCGGTTTGTTTGTGCGTGTGTGCGTTACGAATTGAATGAATGGGCTGCGCGTGTCTTTATTTTATCCATTTTGGCATACGGGTTTGTTTAGGTGTCATGATTAATTTCCTTTGTTGTCGTTTTATTTTATTTATTTATCAATAGGGTTCATTTCATTAGGTCATTATATATCATTTCGTGTATTTTTTATGTAAATGATTGTGTAAAAGTATGCACTCACTCAGTGATAAAGCATTTAATAATTAATCATGTTGATTTACCTTTCTATATTTATGTATGTAATCATGACAATTTGTTTTTCTTTTTTTTATTGTTTGTTAAAGTAGTGTTGCTTTGTTACTTGGGAAACATATTATGTTTTACATCATCCGGTATGGTCTAGTGGCTAGGATACCTGGCTTTCACCCAGGAGGCTCGGGTTCGATTCCCGGTACCGGAAGTTTTTTTTTGTTTTGAATTAGAATTTATTTTATTTACGACCTTATCATTAAGTTTTATTTTACATAATTTTGGTATAATTTAAGCTTTTCCAATTTGTTCTCAACGTTTAGTAACAAACACGTCCACGAATTTGTTTTTGTTCTAAATTTTAACTAAGAAAACAACATCAACTGTATTTATTTTACATATGTCATAAATTTTACAATAAAAGAAACGGCAAAATAAGCTTCTGATTAATCGTCTTACGAGGGTTTGCACACCCAGATTAAGCATGAAGTGAAATTTCGAGTTTCGAAAAGCCTGAAATTTTACTTCATGCTTAGTCTGGGAGTGGAAAACCCTCGTCTAAAAATCAAATTGAAATCTTTTTAAAAAACAACGAATGCCGTAAAATTTACAGTGTATGCATATGTATACCTGAAAGAAAAATTCCCTTTATTTAAAAATCACATTTATGCATACATATTTGATATTTTCTTGCGGCCAATCCAAATTCTTAGACTTTTCTAAACTCGAAATTTTACTTCATGCTTAGTCTGGGAGTGGAAAACACTCGTTAACAGCCTAAGATTAACCGCCTTTAAACAACGAATTCCCGCAAATTTAAAAAACGCTGTAATTATCGCGATATGTATACTCAAAGGAAAAATGCCCTGTATGTTCTGTTTTAAATACGTTTTAAACGTGTTTTAAATATGTCTTAGACACGTTTAAAACATGTTTTTAATTGTTAATGTTTTAAACGCTGTTTCAATGAAAAAACATGTTTTATTAAAAAAAACTGCTTGCTGTAATTAAAATAAAAAAAATGTATTTTTTAACAACCCTGCCCTCAAGACAACACTACTATTTTGTTGGCCACAAATGCACTACAAGAAGCCCACCCCTAAATCTGCCAAAATTACTAATTTTGTTACAGAAAATGTCTGAAATTGCCAAATTCAAATATTTAGCATTGTTCACATTTTATGACTCTTTGTAATTATAGATTTTAGGTTTAAATCCCGATCTTGTACCCCCGTTTAAACATTTTACCCAAAACTGTTTCTAAAATACATGTTTGCATATTTTCTAAATTACTGAGGTTACTACCATTTGTAGATAATTTCTCATCAGTTTAAAATAATGGTAGGTAGTACATAGAAGAAAATAATGCACAACTAGTTTTTGTTGTAAAGTAAAATTCAGTTTGGCCTCATTTACACATGTAAATTGATACACATGTGTACACTTTTACAGCTTTTATTGGATACGCCAGAGAATTATTGATCAGAAAAAATGCCTCCACTCACCTTGCCCTATTTGTTTTTAATTGAACACAGGAAATAATTAATTACGGACAATCTTAAATAATGTGATTATACCGCGTGTCCCCGGGTTACTGCCCGAATAGAAACCACTTTTTTTATTGTCTATTTTTTTGATAAAAAAGTCATTCTTTACAAAAAGTTTTGGATAACTTGGAAATACTATTTTCATTATCAAATGTACATTTGTTATAGAGGGCGCTTAACAATTAAGATCATCTTAAAGTGTGATAAAAGAGAAGTATCCCTAATATTTTAAAGAAAAATCTTATTGGAAAAAGTAATTTATAACTGAGATTTATGTCTACATACAGAATAAGATCTGTATATTATTTAAATAATAACTTTTTAAGTATAAATGAAATTGCCAATTCTTGGTTGCAGAATACTTCAAACAATAAAAATGCGATTCTTTTCGCAATCTACAACAAGTTAGTCTTACAAAGACAATGAAACACTCATTGAAACAACTGCTTCCCAAGCTAATACCCCGACGGACATTGAATTATACAATAAGTGTTTGCTGTTACATACAGTAACCTACTGCAAATGTAACAATTTGGTTTTAGATAAAACCAACTTACTTTTCCACGCTTTATCCAAATCAGTAATAAAAAATAGTGGTTCCCGTTTAAGATTTCAAAGCTACTCCCTCCCCAGCCACCCCTGTGGGGGGGGGGGGGGGGTTGAATTTTCTTTCAGAATTGGATGTTCCCCTCCAAATCATTAAACTTGTATTTGAAACATTTTTTTATTCGGTGCATGGCTCTGAAGATATTCCAGTTGGTACTTTAAAATTGGACCCCATGTATATTATTTTGAAAATGGGGATAATTCCGTAAATAAACGATTTATTTAATTATTTATTACTTATTTATATCTAACCTAACATCATTTACCCATTTGACCATAGCTAACTAAGATAAATCGAATCTAACCTAAAATAAGTAGTATTTGATCTAACTTAAAATAAGTAGCATCTAATCTAACTTAAAATACCGTTACTTCCCTTCGTGGTTTCCTAACCTAATTATGTATAATCTAATTTACTTTATTTAACCTAACCTGACTATAAATATATAGTAAATTAATTAAATTAATCAAAAGCTCACATTTAAAGCCGAATCTAACATCAATCATCTAACTCAACCATTTTAATTGATAATAACATCAATTACTACTGTCTAACCTAAAATGTGTATCCAGTATCCAACCTAACTATAGAATACTTACTTTTAACTTAATTATTGTAAACTGGTCAATCTAAGTCAGAGATTTGAGTCAAAACCTGGTCTAACCTAATATACAGACAGGAAACATTTCTTTTAGGTATAGGTACATGTGCCGGTGAATACGCTATAAATGTTTTAGAATCATGTACATATGTAATAAGCAGTTAATTTTGAACTTTACAATAATTTAGAATTTTATAGTCGTAGTGCGTGAAGTAAAATTTCGAGTTTAGAAAAGCCTAATTTGACTTGGTCGCTAAAGGACCAAGACCAATTTACAAGCTTTTCTAAACTCGACATTTTACTTAACCAAAGAGAGGAAACACTCATTAGTAACTTCATATTCAACGCTTTTATAAAAACAACGCATGTAATAAAATTAACAGTGCATGCATCGGTATTTGTAGAATTAAAACAAAAAATCCAAGTACTAGGAAAGGTGTTTTAATTCTCGAACACGATAACAACAAAAATCCCACAGGAAAAAACAGTGACTCAATGAAACCGCAATTAAATTAAAGTTTATCGAGAGATCGAGATGTTAGCATTAAATAAAGTTATAGTAATAATTATTCTTCTTATTTATTGAATTTTCTACTTCAGACTGCGCTCAACCCGTCCTGTCGTTCAATTTACAATCGATTTATTATATGAAGGCACATGATTGAGCAATTGAGCAAAATCTTGTTAGAAAAAAATTATCCAATAAAATAGTCTGTATTGATATTATGAACGATTATTTTTTTAAAGGAAAAAGTTGTTTACTTGATAAGTACACATTTTATGAGAAAATTATGTTAAAATTATATAATCAAAAAATCATTGTGGAGAGCATGATAAAGACGAAATTTAAGTTTTTTTTATTTTTGATTTTATTTTAGTAATAGTAAAACAAAAATGAAATCAAATTATCATACACTCTGCAATTTAATTTTAGACAGACGTGTAAAAAAAGAAATAAAAAATACAAAATAATAACAAAAAAATCAGTATTATAACTCTTAAGGGGAATATAACAGTGGTCTGAAATTTAATGTTAGGTTTATTTAAAAACTAAAGGTCGTAGAAAGTTGAAATTTTGACAGCGTATATTAAGCCCAATTATCTAGTAAAATATCGAAGTACTTTTTTTTTAAACAATTTGCTTTCAGAGGTATGAAAAAAATAATGTTAAATTTTTCAAAATTAAAAAAAATATTCCCATATCTTACTAGTTTATACTATAAGGAATATAATGTGAACATTTCATAAGGATACGATAGCTCATGCCCGAGTCAGGTTAAAATAAAAATCTTGAAAAATAAGACCGTAAAATACCGCCGCCTTGCGGATCTTCTCTTAGTTGAACGCGTTGTACACTCATCTGCACAATTATTGGAGGGGCGAGCAGCATGCGGCCAGCGGTTATCTCTGGGCCGGTGAACGCTGTGCGGCTTCGCGTTTGTTTTTCTTTTCTTTTTTCAATCATAGTTAACAAAAACGGCTCGCGTCGTTAGCATTTATTCTCGTAAAATTAATATTTCGCAATTATAATCGATATTTTATTGTACTAGTGTTTTATTTTCATGCTTTCTGACTACTAATGGAATAAGTATTTTTTTATACTGCATGTTCACTAATATAGAAAACACGAAATGTTTCACTAATTTAAATAAAGATGTGTAATATACCTTTAATATTGGCTTTCCTTATTATTTGACAGTGTCGGTATTATTAAATTATTTTTAAAGTTTTTTAAGCTGATTAATAAGCCAGAAGCAACCGAATAACAACCAGTCTTGTTCAAATCATTATTTCGTCTTAAATCTTTCGTTATTAAAGCAGTTGTTAAATGCCATTAAACTTCTCGCAATAAAACTATTAAAGTAAATTGTAAAGTTTCTAGCAATCGGACCTATTTGAACCAACTGCGACTTCATCAACGAATCAATGATATCCAAACTATAATAATAGTAAGAATAACACCAATATGACGTTGTCGTAGATTAATGTTACAAATCAACTATTTATTACTGAGCACAGGTAATATTTGTTTGACGAATGTTTAAAAAAATGTAGGGTTTAACTGCGTGCATATTCATTGTTAATTATTTTAGAAAAAATAGAACTATAATAATAATAAGGTAGTTATTATAATGCATTTCAAATAATAAGCTTCTTGCTCAACATTGCACCGAGCCCAATATATTTTTTTCAAATTTGGCTGATTTATGATGAGTCATATTTTGATAGTAAGTAAATAAGGAATAAATGAATTGAAATTGAATGTTATTGCAATCCTCTATTTATACGGCTCAGTCAACTTAGCCCCCCGAAGTTCGACTTTTTAAAAAATAACTGTTGCGCTAGACGGGCCTTAGCTAGCGCTAGCTAGCGCCACAATAATTAGAGCTAGCGCCGTTTAGACAAGAAAGTTACGGGTGTTTGAACTTTCGGGGGGCTAGGTTGATGCTGGATGTTTCAAGTTTTCTTACAGTATTCGGATTCCTCAGAGCTAGCGCTACCAATTTAAAAGCTAGCGCCACCCCCACAACCCCAAAAGATTATACAACATTTTAAACCCTAGCCCCCCGAAATGAGATTTTTTTAATCAAATTGGGTGCAAAAGTTCAATTCAAGGCTTTAAACGAGTGTTCTCCACTCCCAGACTAAGCATGAAGTAAAATTTCGAGTTTAGAAAAGCCCCGTGAAAATTTGTCGAGGGTCGCGCAGCGACCCGAGACAAATTTTCTGGGCTTTTCTAAACTCGAAATTTTACTTCATGCGCCACGCGTATAAAACGCTGATTTCAAGTAAGGTTAAAATATACACAAATTTCACAAAATGTTAGTGTTCTATACGCGTGGCGCATGAAGTAAAATTTCTAGTTTAGAAAAGCCCAGAAAATTTGTCTCGGGTCGCTGCGCGACCCTCGACAAATTTTCACGGGGCTTTTCTAAACTCGAAATTTTACTTCATGCTTAGTCTGGGAGTGGAAAACACTCGCTTAAAGCTTTAAATTGAATTCCTGTAAAAACAACATATATCTAAAGATTTAAACAAAATAAAGTGAATCTGGAATACGTCTACTTTAAAGAAAAACTCCCTGTATATCGTAGAATCAGGATATTGAGATAGATTGTGTTAGAATGAAAATAAAGTCAATTGAATAGCAACGAAAGGAGCTTAATCACAATTTTGTAGCATCGAAAAGATACCCATGTTTTGATTAGGTGCATACATAACCCGATGTGTACTAGGTAAATTTTCAGGCAGTCATTGTTTTTGAAAAGCGTTCAGTTTGAAACTCCCAACGAGTGTTTTCCACCGAGTAATAATGATTTAAGTTATCATTAAAAAAACAACCGTGAGGTACGCCACTGTCTTGCTAGCACTAGCTATCTCTTGAATAACTTTCTCATTTATCACTTGGTGAAACATTTTGAAATAATAATAAAGGATAAATTAAAAACACTTGGTTTGTTTCACTATTTGTTTCTATTTACTTGACTAGTTTCGCTTTTTACGGCATTATCAAGAGTGAATCAAGAGTGAATCAAGAGTGAACTTTGATAATGCCGTAAAAAGCGAAACTAGTCGAGTAAATAGAAACAAATAGTGAAACAAAGCAAGTGATTTTAATTTATCCTTTAATATCACTAGCTATGTCGCTGTTAGTGTTTATAGACTTCAGTATAGCAATTACAATGCCAAAAAAAATTTTGAAATCGTACGGTTAGTTTCCGAGTTATAACGATTTCAATTATCAAAAACAATCGTCAGTTACGCCACTGTCTTACTAGTGCAAGCTATCTCGTTGCCAGTGTTTATAAATATTAGTATAGTAATTACAATGCCAAAAGAGTTTCTTAAATCGTACGGTAAGTTCTTGCGTAATAACGATTTAAATTAGCTAGGAGTGAAAACACAATTGTCAGTTACGCTACTATCTACTAGGCATCATGTTTCTAATAGCCAGTGTCTATGAACATAAATAAAGTAATTACAACGCCGAACTATTTGTTGAAAGCGGTATATTATATGCCAAACATCATTTTGTATTAAAATTCAGGAAGTAAATGGTAATACGCATACAGGATCTGAAAGCTCTTGCATCAAAATTTGGACGTGAACTTTTTTTTACCTGATATTTTTGAGAGAATATTTTTGTCATATTCTGTTGGCGCTAGCTCTAAGTTATATTTTCCACCCAATTTGATTAAAAACATCTCATTTTAGGGGGCCAGGGTTAAAAATGTTTTATCATTTTTTTGGGGCTGTGGGAGTGGCGTTGGCTTTTAAATTGGTAGCGCTAGCTCTGAGGAATCCGAATAGTGTAAAAAAACTTAAAAAATCCAAACTCGGGGGGCTAGCATCAACTTAGCCCCCCGAAAGTTCAAATCCCCGTAGTTTTCTTGTCTAAATGGCGCTAGCTCTAATTTTTGTGGCGCTAGCTAAGGAAGGTCTAGCGCAATCGCTTTTTTCAAAAAAGTCGAACTTCGGGGGGCTAAGTTGACTGAGCCTATTTATACACATCATCATTTTGTAAACCCTGTACTAAACATAAAAAAAAACAGGGCAGCTTTCCGTTTAATTTTTTTCAATCTATTATTTATTTGTTGCATTCATAAAAACTAGAATATTTGACCGAATATAAATTGAAATTCTCCCCAAAATTGGGGGTATTTACCCAATTGGGCAGAGGCCAAATTAATACACATTATTTTCATGGCAATAGTAGTTAGGGAAGATAATATTCCCATTTAAAAAATATGATTGAAAATCCCATGTTTTTTTTCATATATGTGCGGCATATAAATATTCACAATGAGCTTATGAACATGAATTATTTTATTATTATATTTTTAAGAAATAATCTATAATTTATTAAAATAAAACACATAGTTTGTTCGGCTGTCGAAACTGGAGTCTTAAAAGTAAAAATAATGTGTCATAATGACAAGAATAAGAATCATCAGTTTTGTAAATACCAAAAAATAACACAGGATCCGATAACGCTTTCTAACGAATTGAAAACAATACATAGCTTGTATGTATTATCAGCGTGTTTAAATAATACGAATCGACACTTTCGTTCGATCCGTCTTTTTTATACGCTTTGTTTTTTTCGTCTATTCCACGCGACGCGAGACCCCATCCGTTCTTGCCAAGGAGCAATGCACAAATGCACAGCGAACTGCCGCTTCTCTCTCTGACTGTATTCTCCCCACTTGTGCTGTAAATTTGGCATCGGATGAGCTACTCTAAACTATGTGGGTCTTTCCAACACGATCGGCGTGTTACACTGCAATAATCCCCTTAATCTTACAAGTTGAAAATCTGATGCATAAGTTTTTATTTTTGATATCAGTAAATTGACGCAAAATCTCTCCAGTATGGGGTGTATTAGCTATGGCCAAATGGGTAAATGATGTTAGGTTAGGTATATATAAATAATAAATAATTAAATTAATCGTTTATTTACGGAATTATCCCCATTTTCAAAATAATATACATGGGGTCCAATTTTAAAGTACCAACTGGAATATCTTCAGAGCCATGCACCGAATAAAAAAATGTTTCAAATACAAGTTTAATGATTTGGAGGGGGACATCCAATTCTGCAAGAAAATTCACCCCCCTCCCCACAGGGGGGGGGGGAATCAGAAATTATTTAAAATTGAATAGAATTTAATTCAATAAAAAAATACTCATAAATATTTCAAATAAATAAACTTTATTTGATGTTTAGAAATAGCCTATCAAATTCTATTCATTGAACACACAAATAATGCACAGGAATTTAGTTTCGTTCTAAATTTGAAGTAAGAAAGAACATCAACTGTATTTATTTTACGTCATAAATTTGACAATAAAGAAAATTGCAAACTAATTTCCTGATTGATCTTCTAACGATGGTTTCCACTCCAAGATTAAGCATGACGTAAAATTTCAAACTTTCAGGCTTTTCTAAACTCGAAATATTACTTTATGCGCCACGCGTATAAATCACTAACTTAAGGTAAAATCTTCAATTAATTGGTTAGAGTAAAATGAATTTAGTATTTCAATTATCAATTTTTTGATTGCAGCGCCAATGTAACAAAAAATATGTTTAGATAAAACTTACTTACTTTTCCACGCTCTATCCAAATCTATAATAAAAAATAGGTGTTTGCATGTAAGATTTTAAAGCTATTCCCTCCCCAGCCTCCCCTGGGGGTGGGAAGTTGAAATTTCTTACAGAATTGGATTTCCACCTCAACATCATTTAACTTTTATTTGAAATATTTGTTCATTCGGTGCATGGTTCTGAAGATATTCCAGGTGGTACTTTAAAATGAGACAACCTGTATATGTATGTCGTACAAAATTAAGCAAACCAATAGTAAAGTTAAAGTGAAAATGAATTGTAATTGAAAATAAAAATATTATAATAATTTTAAATAATAGGTGTTTATTAGAGAGCCGATCGAGAAAGCGTTGCTTTTTTGATAAAAGGAAATAGAACGAAAAGGTCAAGTCGCAGCCTAATTCACGTTTTGTCATACTTGACATAAATGTCAGATTGTTTTAGTCAGTAGCTCATTAATTTGCCTTGTTCTTTCGTGTGAGTGGGCATTAAAATACCGAATAAAATATTTTTTTGTTTATAAAACTGGTTTAGATTAACACTGACAGGAGCGACTGATAAATTCACCTACGACCTACTTGACAATGTTTAATAGCCAATTCGATCGGGTTTTTACCTCAACGAGAGTTTGCAGCTTTCCGTATCATCCCAACGCTTCCTGAATTTTCAAGTGTGTTGGAATGTAACATTTTACATAGTGACAGGGGTGTCAATCCCACTGGCGGCTCCGGTGAGATGACGTTCATCCCAGCCGCTGCTCTGGCTAGTGTATCAGCCCTCCTGTTAGCTATGTTTATATCGTGCCCCTTCACCCAGCAGATTTCAATGTTGTTATGCATTGCTGCCTGCCGTAATTTTTTATGGCACTCTAGTGTTGTCTCTGAAGTAGTTTATAACTTCTTCAGAGGCATCAAGGCTTGCCTATTGTCTGTTAGGATCAGTATATATTAATTTGACACTTTACGGCTTAAAATGACGTCGGCCGCAAGTGTTATACCCATCGTCTCCAGTTGAGCGACGGTCGCATACTTACCCATGGGGATTTTCGTATGGATCCTCAGGGTTCTAGAAAAAACTTCAATCCCTGACCTATCCTTTCTTTTTGAGCCATCGGTGTAGATTCTTATAGCCGACTCTCTCATATGTTTCGTGGGTTGGATATTAACTGTGTAGGGTGCATTCCGTATTAGTGTCGGTATGCAGTAGTCAGTGCCAGCCTCGAATAGAGGTATATCGTTGCATAACTTCCCCCAGAGTGAACCTCTGACTTCCCCACAGTTGTTACTGTTCAAAATCCCGCTACTTTGGAGGCGAAGTATGGTCGCAATGGCCTTCCTTTTCGCGTGAATATCAAGTGGCGGAAGGCATAGCATGACCTCCAGCGCCATTGTCGGAGTTGTGTGTTACACTTAAACAGACTGTCCGCTTTACTTGCGCTAGTCTCTTTATGGTCATTACTTGTTTGGTCCTGGGCCATCAAATTGAAGCTCCATATGTTAGCATAGGCCTTATAACAACTGTGTACAATCACATCGTGGTGCGCGGTTTCAACCCCCAGGTTTTCACCACTGCCCGACATTGCCAAAAGGCTCTTATAGCTTTGTCAGTTTTGATTTCGATGTGCGTTTTCCAGCTTACTTTTCTGTCGAGTGTACTGTACTGCAACATCGCATTCAATAGCTTCGGTGCTATTTTCATGACCTTCCTTTTCTTGGTGAACATGACCTTCTTTTTCTTGGTAAACATGACCAACTCCACCACGAAACTGTATTTAGAGCTTCCTCCATTTGATCACAGAGAGCGTCTTCAAATTTGCCATGTACTATAATGGACTTAGCCAGCATAAGCTGTCACGAAGAAGCCTAATTGCTGAAGTTGTTCTAGGAGGCTGTCCAGCACCATGTTCCATAGTAAAGGAGATAGGACACCTTCCTGTGGACAGCCTCTGTCAATCTTGCAGGTGATACGTTCTCCACCTTCTTCCACTGTGACCAATCGGTTGGCCACTGTGACCGATGTCAACAAAAACACCCAGGGTGGATTCTTTGTTATCCATTGATCTCTAGAATTTACTCACTACGTAATGTAGGGCTGATACGGTGGATCTTCCCCGTGTGTAAGCGTGGTGCGATGGCATCAGCGGTTGACTTATAAGTGCTGACGTTCTTATATACCTTTCACAGATTCTCTTCAGCGTGTTCAAGAGAAATGAAGAGAGTGAGATTGGTCTGTATGCCTTGGGTGCTGTATACTCTGCTCTACCAGACTTCGGTATGAATACAACCCTAACTTGTTTTCCGACCTTTGGGACATGTCCCAGCGCTAGACTGGACCAGAACAGCATCACTATGTGCTGAAGTAGTGCATCCCGTCCCCACTGTAGTAGGGCGTCCGGTGCAGGTGTTTTAAAGGCGGAGAAGCTGTTTATTGCCATTAGGGTGTTTTCCTCGTTATCCACCTCCTGGGCTAGTTGCCAGTCTTTCGATCTTATTGAGATGGTTTCAGGTTCTTTCCCGACGTTCCTATTTTGTACAGTGCAACCCGGGAAGTGTGTGTTGAGCAGTAGTTGCAGACTCTCATAGAGGTCGTCGGTCATGGCGCCGTCCTCATTTTTCAGGATTCCCACAGATTGTCTATAGTCCTGTGAAAGAGCCTTGTTGGGTCTGCTAACTTCTTTCGTGCTTTCTATACCTTCACAGAAAGCACGCCATGATGCTCGTTGACATTGCCTTATGAGTTTTTGTGCTCTCTAAGGCGGGCCTTATAAATGGCCCAGTCGGAGCTCAGTTTAGGGCGTTGAGCTCTGCTAAATGCTTTTCTAGACTCATCTTTTAGGGAGTCGAGATCTGGGCACCACCATGGGGTGGGCCTCCCTATCTCTGTTCTCCTTTTAAGTGGGCAGGCCAATTTATATTCCTTCAGGATCTTTGTCTGCACTTCCCCCGCGAGGAAGTCAAGGCTGGCATAGTCCTTCGGGCATTCTGTTCTGTTCAGGACTAATAGATTACAAAAATTCTTAAAATAATGTTGAAAAGTAATGAATTAGCCCCTAATAACCGTTTTAAATTTCCCTGATCTACATTTTTTATTTGTTTATAGCATGCATTGAACCATTTATGGGTATGGTTTTAACGCACGTTACAATCAACTAAAAGTTGCACCCCATAAAATCTCCGATTCGATCCAAGTTTGGCAAAAATGCTGAAACCGGTAAATTTTTCTTCAAACGTTGACTACATTTTTTTCTTACTTTCAAAATTATTTCTGCATCCGTCTAGCGCCCATAGTAACCCTTTCAAAAAATTTAAATGGCAAGAGGTGTCGAGTGACACAACATTTTAAAGCTGCTTTCATTATATCGGGAGGAGCGCACCAAACTCTAGGAGTGTATTATACACGTGAAAATAATGTAAAAAAACTCATTTGTTCTTATCCGATTTTCATTTGTTTTCAAGTTATGGCGTAGTTAAAAATGTTCATCTAGCTTTCCACTTCTATCTGAATTTTAACATTATCAAAGTATGCCATGTTCGAGGCTTATAAACATTTGATAATTCTGACGTTTTGATGAACTGTCAGTGTACGGTGAACAGTAACTGAACGTTTAAGTTCGAATTAATGTGATTGTTAGTGTTGCAAAATGCCACATACTTATTCAAATTTAGAATATGCAAATATGGTGTTTGTATATGGTTTCTGTAATGGAAATGCTACAGCTGCTGTTGAAGAATATCGTGAACGTTTTCCACACCAAAGACATCCTGATAAAATCATATTTATTAGAGTTTTCAACAAATTGTGCGAGACTGGTAAGCTTCCCAGTGCTAACATAACATATGAGCGCGCTGCTCGACAAGGTTTTGTAGAAGTAGAAAATATTCTGCATCTAGTAGAAGAAGATGCAACTACTAGCTCACGGAGAATTGCCACTCAATTGGCAATTCCACAAAAAAGAGTGATGAACACGCTACACGAGCAAGGCTTATATCCTTATCACGTTCAGAGAGTACAGCACCTACAACCAGGGGATTACGCTAACCGTACGGAATTTTGTCGGTGGATAAATAATAATCATCGTAATGTATCGAGTATACTCTTTACGGATAAAGCTACATTTACCCGTGATGGCATTAACAACACTCGTAACTCTCATGTATGGTCTGATGAAAATCCCCACGCAACAGTCGAAAGCAATTTTCAACATCGGTTTTCTGTAAACGTGTGGTGTGGTATGGTTGACAGTTATTTAATCGGCCCTTTCATTTTGGAGAATCGTCTCACAGGAGGCAACTACCTCAATTTTTTACAAAATGAATTACAAGGCCTGCTAGAAGATGTTCCTATAAATATTAGAATGCAGATGTACTATCAGCACGATGGAGCTCCTGCACATGTCGCTCGTCAAGTCAAGCAACATTTGGACGAACGTTTTCCAGGGCGTTGGATTGGTCGTGGAGGTCCTATTAATTGGCCTGCAAGATCTCCAGACCTCACACCACTAGATTTTTGTTTATGGGGCTGGATGAAAAATGAAGTCTACAAAATAAAAGTGGACACACGGGAATCACTAATTAGACGAATTGAGAATACTGCAGCCCATATAAAAGAAGAAAGAAATGAATCAATTGGGAGAGCAACAAACGCTCTTCGTAGACGAAGCAGAAAATGTTTAGAAGTCAATGGCGGTATTTTTGAACATTTGTTGAAAGAACGCTATGATTAAGACATTTTTTTTGTATAATAACTTGTGTATTTGTTAATATGCTATAACTTGAAAACAAATAAAAATCGGATAAGAACAAAAGAGTTTTTTTACATTATTTTCACGTATATAATACACTCCTAGAGTTTGGTGCGCTCCTCCCGACTCACCTTGTATATGCAACCATGATTTAATTTTCAGTTTTGAACCAGTTTTTATTGGAAAAACTACCTAAAATGGTTATGGAAAAACAAATCAATTTAAATAATGTACTGCTCAAAATCTCCACTCCCAACTTCCATACAATCGTATGATCGATTTTCAAAAGCTTATCTAACGTTTTGCAAGATTTCCTGAGTGATTAGACAACACTCTGCGACGATATTCTTTCTCGAAGCACTTGAAGAGATTTAGGTGGCGTAGAATAAACCTTGGATTTTAAGTGGCCCCACAAAAAGAAATCCAAAGAGGTTAATTTCTGCGATCTAGTTGGCCATTCAATGGGACTTCTCCGGCCTATCCATTGTCCGGGAAAACGAGCATGTAAAAAACCGCGTAATCGCACATGATATTGGGGAGGCGCTCCATCCTGTTGAAACAACACTTGGCCGGAGATTTACATCATCTTGCAGTTCCAGTTCCAGTTTCAGTTCCATTAAGGGATCAATAAGATCTTCTAACAATTGCAAATAACTATCACCAGTCAAATTGCCTTCAACAAAAAGTGGTCCAGAATGCCTGCCCAAACGTTCAATTTTTGGGGCGTTTAGGTGCGACTTTCATTGAAAATGTGAGGGTTGGTATCGCTCCAATATCATTCAAAATTAAAAATAAAATCCTGGTTGCATAGACAATGAAGGTATCTTCAAAATGATATGTCACTTGACCTCTCTTGCCATTTACATTTTTGAAAGGGTGGCTGTGGGCACTAGAGGGATGCAGAAATAATTTTAACAAAATTAAAATTTGGTCCTCCTTTAAGTAACAATTGACCTGTTTCAGTAGTTTTCCAAACCTGTACCGAATCGGATATTTTATGGGGTGCAACTTTTAGTTGGATATCCTGTATAGATATTTCAATATAAATATTCAAATTAATCACTACTTCTCCAATAATCGGATTCGATGATTTTTGATGGCTTATTAACTTTCTCTAGAGCAAAGAATTCATGACGTTATTTTAGTTGTCTTATTAACTTTCTCTAGAGCAAAGAATTCATGACGTTATTTTAGTTGTCTTATTAACTCTACCCGAGAGTAAAATTTGGTAAAAACTACACAAATTTGTGTGCAAATTTCCCTCCAAAAAATATCAAAGCTAGAAACGAAAGTAAACCGCCACAATTGCCCTATCACACACAGCCTGAGGTCGACCGAGTATAATAAAATGAATACTAACTAACCACACGAATACGACAAGTGAAAAGCGCCTCGATACCACCTCGGGGCCAGTTTCGGATAAAAGTAAAAGTTATGTTAATGCCACTCGCACATTAGCGAATGCCATCTTCTTCACACGCAAGTAAAACTATTCTTCTTCATCTTCCATAATAAAAAAAAAACAACAACACCGCTCTTCACTTTTCTTCGCGATCAAATTTGACCCGCTTTAATGCGAAACGGCATAGTCGCGTTCGGTTCGCCGTAAGAACGAGATCGCTTTTCAAATAAAAATCCGCGGTGAAAGTGTGAATTTTGATTTTGCCAATTGTAAAGGACAAAGGATTTTCTTGAACTATTGAACTATTTGGTTGTGTGTGCTTTGAAATAATCAAAGAACAAATGCTTTATAAAAAAATGGGTGAAAGTGTGATTTTTATTTCTGCAGTTGTAAAGGACGAAGGATTTTTTTGAACTATCTGGTTCTGTGTGATTTGAAATAATCAAAGAACAAATGATTTATAAAAATCCGCGGTGAAAGTGTGATTTTTTTAGCCAATTGTAAAGGACAAAGGATTTTTTGAAACTATTTCGTTGTGTGTGACTTAAAATAATCAAAGAACAAATGATTTCGAAAGGAACTAGTTACCAAGGCAATTAAACAGCAAGAGTAACAAATGATAGAACAGTTGTGTGTGCGTGTTCGGCTACTGATGTGAAATAATTAGAGAATAATTTGTATGTGCGTGTTTGGTTGATTATCTAGTGTTTGAAATAATCAAGGATTTCTTCAGTAAAAGTTAATAAGTGAAGATTAGTGCTGCTTTCAAATGAAATCCTTAAACGTGTCGCTTCAAAGAAACTATTTAGTTTATGTTAAATATGCTTTTGGAAATGAAACGACGTCCTCTAAAAAACAGTTTTGAATAATTATGAATTTCATCAAAAAAACAATCTATTGCACTGATTAACAAATTTTTTTTTTCTTAACGAACACAAGATTTTCCTCAAGTAATTATTTTATTAGTGTTTTATTTCTACAGGAAATTTTTCTTTATTCTATACATATCCAGATGTTAGTCTGTAAATTTTCCTGCATTCGTTGTTTTTATAAAAGTGTTCAATTTGAGTGTTAGAAGAGTGTTTGCAATCCCAGATTAAACATAAAGTAAAGTTTCGCGAAGCGCGGAGCGACCAAACCAAATTTTTAGGCTTTTCTAAACTCGAAATTTTACTTCATGCGCCACGCGTATAAAACACTGATTTAACGTGAAGTTAGAAAAATGTTTTAAACTTCACAATATGTCAGCGTTTTATACGCGTGGCGCATGAAGTAAAATTTCGAATTTAGAAAAGCCTGAACATTTGGTTTGGCCGCTCCGTGCTTTGCGCTACGCGACTAAACCAAATTTTCAGGCTTTTCTAAACTCTAAATTTTACTTCATGTGTAACTTGGGAGTGGAAAACACTCAGTTAAAGCTTAACATTTTCTAAACTTGAAATTTTACTTTATGCTTAATCTGTCAGTTGTTAGAAGTTTCAAAATAAACGCTTTTCAAAAACAACGAGTGTTAGAAAATTTACAGAGTTAACATCTAGATATGTATACCGGGTGGCCATGAAAGTATTGCCTACGCAATTATTCAGACAATATAAATTGTAGACATTTGAGTTTTGGGATGTATACATAAATTAAGTATAGCTTGATTTTGGCATAATATTTACTAGGTATACTACTTTCGGTTTAATCGGAAGTAATATCATTTTTCTTATTTTAAATTGCAATCCCAACTTTTGTCTAGCTTGAAATATTCGTCTCTAAATTCCGTCTCCAATGATGTATAACAAGTTGACATTCACGTTAAAACTAACCTCGAAATTAATATTTTTCGAAATTCACTTAGTAGGCCGAAGAATTGTAACTGCGATGAAACATCACAAAGTAGGCCGTGAAATAGTCATGTTACTTAAAAACAATTTCTAATTACATCGAATATTTTTTCCAGTTGCCGACAAAAAAAGTTAAATGTCAAAATTTAATGTCGAAAATTCTAATTTATAAACGCACTGTATTATGAAAATATTAAACACACCCTGCTGTTTTTAATAATAAATTTCTGTTGAACCTTCTCTATTCATATATGTATTGCAAGTTAATATTAGTTCAGGACTTGACTCAGAGTTTTTAAAAGTTTGCACTAAGTAGGCTTTATAATAATAATAGCTCAAAAAATAATGGTATGTTGTTCTTAGATAAAACAATGGCGTTGAATGGACTGTCATAGAGATTTCACGGCCCACTTTTTGATGTTTTATCCTAGTTACAATTCCAAGGCCTACTAAGTCAATTTAGAAAAATTAATTTTGAGGTTAGTTTTAACGTCAATATAAGCTTGTTATACATCATTGGAAAGGAAATTTGAGAGGAATATGACAGGCTAGAAAAAGGTTAAGGTTGTAATTCAAAATAAGCAAAATGATATCACTTCCGGCAAAATCCGAAGTAGTATTACAACTCTTTTATATATAAATAAAACAATTTAAACACTTTCAAATATATATTGTGCATTCGCTACAATTGTTGCGGCACACTGTGGCTTCTTCAGGCGAAGAAATGATAAATACAATTTGTCAGGTCAGGTATATATACAATGTTTATGGGGGGTGGGTTTTTAAAAAAAATTAATATTTAAGAGGGGCGAATTTGTTAAGTCCGTTTGGTCGTTGAGAAGATGTCCGGTGCATTTTCTTTTTTTAATTTCCATGGACTCCATGATGTTGAGTTTCCGGGCTTTTTTTTTCTTGATGTAGGACTTTGAAGTTTTCATCGAAGTGGTGTTTTTCTTCTGAGGTGGGTAGATTATGTGGAGTTGGTTTTATTTTGTTGGAAGCTAGTTAAGTGTTCTTTTATCCTCTCTTGGAACGACCTTCCGGTTTGTCCTACATATACTTTGGGGCAGTATTTGCAAATACTAGTTAATTCTATGCCAAAATAAAACTATAGTTAAATTATAGATACATCACAAAACTCAAATGTCTACCATTTATATAGCCTGAGTAATTGCGTAGGTAAAATTTTCATGGCTACCCAGTATTTCAAAGAAAAATTCCCTGTATGTGTGTGTATGTTTGTTAACTATGGTGTTTGATGAAGGTTTCGTGTTTTGCAGTTGTTGATTGAAGTTTTTTGAAAAATAAAGTGAGGATGGATCGTAGGGTGAATCGGTGCCTCAGTCTTCTAGATGAGAATCAGTTAAGGATAAGGTAATTTGTTTCTGTATTTCTTTGTTGTTGTTGTTGTTGATGGAATTTTAGAGGAATTACCGTTAAAGGAATGGCCGCTGCAGAAAGACTTGTCTGCATGTTTTTGTATGGAAATAATGATGATGGATGTTGTTAGGATTGGAATGCTGTAATTTTTTAGTTATTAGTTTGTAAAACATTTTGATGATTTGTAATAAAGAATTTAAGTTGGTTTTGTTGTTGATCTAAGTTTAATATAATAGTACAAGGTGTAAGAAAAATACATATGTTTGAAAGCGTAAACGCCATCTAATGCCTATTAGCTTAAGTAGCATCGTAAATAGCTGCCAAACTGAACGTTTGTATACATCAGAGCTGGGATGAATCCTCAAAAACAGGATTCGAATCACGAATCCGAATCACCTAATATGATTCGAATCACGAATACTCGAACAAAGGATTCGTAAGTGAAAAATATGATTCGAATCAAAGATTCAAATGATCATTTTTGAATCACGGATACAAATCCTTTAAAAATAAATTTTAATCTATTATTTGCAACCAGTAATATTTTATTCCATCAGTTTCTATTAACAAAAATGTTCATCCACCGACTAAATATCTGATTAAATAATGATTTTAATTAATAATGATATATGTGTTATTGAACTTTATTTCAAATCTGTGTTTTGTACGCGTGGCGCATGAAGTAAAATTTCGAGTTTAGAAAAGCCCCGTGAAAATTTGTCTCGGATCGCTACGCGACTCTCGACAAATTTTCTACGCGGGGCTTTTCTAAACTCGAAATTTTACTTTATGCTTAGTCTGGGAGTTGACAACACTCGTTCTTGGAAGTTTCAAATTAAAGGATCACTCTAGATTACTAAGTTTATTACCATTTTACAAAGGCTACAGCTCAAAGGACCAGTCATGGTCTTCGGAGACCGAAGGACTACAGGGAATCGAAGTTTCTTTACAAGAAAACAACGAATATCTAAAGGTTTAGGAAAGAAAAACATCTAATTTTGAAATAATATCGCAGTTGGGTTGGTTTTTAGTGCGTTTTTAAATTCACTTTAAATCAGTGTTTTATACACGTGGCGCATGAAGTAAAATTTCGAGTTTAGAAAAGCCCCGCGAAAATTTGTCTCGGGTCGCTGCGCGACCCTCGACAAATTTTCTACGCGGGGCTTTTCTAAACTCGAAATTTTACTTCATGCTTAGTCTGGGAGTGGACCGTCAAGATTTTATACATGTCGAGATTTTCGATATTTCTAGATTTTTGTCGATTTATTTACAGTTTGTTATTGTATTAAATGCAACTTTAATATTAAATAAATACGGTTTTTTTTAGGAATAGAATATTTACCCATTAAGAGCTGAGCAAATTATAAAGTTAACTCTAAAAATTAATTTTAGGTAAAATTTTGCATCTTTTTCTATGATTTCAATGAATGATTTATTATATTACATACGTCGATTTTTTAAAAGAGTTAAATTTAAAGTTCAAACAAGTGTTGTTCACTCCCAGACTAAGCATGAAGTAAAATTTCGAGTTTAGAAAAGCCCCGCTTAGAAAATTTGTCTCGGGTCGCGCAGCGACCCGAGACAAATTTTCGCAGGGCTTTTCTAAACTCGAAATTTTACTTCATGCGCCACGCGTATAAAACACTGATTTAAAGTGAAGTTAAATATGCACTAAAAACCAACCCAACTTCGATATTTTTCTAAAATTAGATGTTTTCTTTCCTATCCATGCTGTAAACCTTCAGATATTCGTTGTTTTCTTGTAAAAAAGCTTCGATTCCCTGTAGTCCTTCGGTCTCCGAAAACCATGATTGGTCCTTCGAGCTGTAGCCTTTATAAAATGGTAATAAACTTAGTAATCTAGAGTGATCCTTCAATTTGAAATTTCTAAGAACGAGTGTTGTCCACTCCCAGACTAAGCATGAAGTAAAATTTCGAGTTTAGAAAAGCCCCGCGTAGAAAATTTGTCGAGGGTCGCGCAGCGACCCGAGACAAATTTTCACGGGGCTTTTCTAAACTCGAAATTTTACTTCATGCGCCACGTGTATAAAACACTGATTTCAAGTGAAGTTAAAAATATACTATTAAGGTTAAAACCAAATATGCATTCACAAATAGTTGAATTATTCGAAAATTTAAATATTTATATTCAAATATGAATAATTTATTGATTTAATTATTCATATTAGAATATTTAACTATTTGAATTAATCAAATTCGAATCCCAGCCTTAATAGCGATGATTCGAATTATTTGGGAGGATTTGAATCCGTGTATGAGGATTCGAATCCTTTTATAAGGATTCGATTCCTTTTATAAGGATTCGAATCCTTTTATAAGAATTCGAATCCTTTTATAAGTATTCGAATCCTTTTATAAGGATTCGAATCATCTACGTCTGGATTCGAATACGAATCCTTTTAAAAAAATGTAACGAATCTGGATCACGAATCCGTTTTCACTAAAGTATTCGAATACCTCTTTTGAATCCTCTAAAAGGATTCGAATCCTGGAATCGAATCCTGAATGATTCGAATCCTGCCCAGCTCTGGTATACATCAATTGTTTGTGAATAAATAAGTACTAAACACAAATTCAACTTCTTATAGGAAAAGTATACTAGATTTCATGAGGCTATTCGCCTTATTAATAGAAGTTAGTAGACAATTTCAAAACTGTTCTTAGCAGTAAATAACATACCCAATCAAGCCTTTAAACTACCGACAAGAAGTTGGCCATAACTTCTCCAGCCACGGATTTAACCCGGCGCCTTTCATTATTACAACCGAATTAAATATTTATAAATCCTATTTTATGCGGTCAATTTATACAAATAATAGATTGCAAATAATATTACACTACTACAAAAGCTAGGAAACATTCCTATATATATGAGTGAGTTACGCGAAGATGATAATAACTTTAAATAAAAACACTTTTTAACCTTTCTTCACAAATTTATTTTATACCAGATGTACATTTCGTTCACAAGGTCACCATTATCGATGGTTTAATACTGAATACAAAAATGTCTGTTTACATTATACAGGGTGTCCCCGAATGGTCTGTACAACGCTCTACCACATATTCTCTGAAACAAAATAAGACGATTTAACTAAACTTATCTCTATCCAAAAGTGGTTCATAAGCCATCTACGAGGCCTCAAAGATATTCAGTGCCTTGGCCTCCACGTTCCCCGGATATCACCGCAATGGACTTTTTTTTGTGGGGAACTATTAAATCTATTGTTTATGGTAAGCCCATAAATACGCACGACGAATTATGGGCGCGAATACAGAATGCGTTTCAAACAGTTAAAAACAATGTTGGTGTTTTACAACGTGTCCATTTTAATTTTTTGCGACGTGTAAATTGTTGTATTGCTGAAAATGGCAATCAGTTTGAATATTTGTTGTGAAACTAATAAATTTGTGTTTATTGTTAGGTACCTATCTTTATTTCTACTTTGTTAATTGTTTTGAGAAGCCAATTATTGTTCATAATTTTATAACTTTTTTTTGACAAATAAAAATATTTTTTTGTGGGGAAAATAGCAAAATTTTATAAGTGACAAAAAATACGTAAAATTGAATAATCTTGCAGAAAAAAAGTATTCCTTATGATTTGACCTGTTGAATAAAAATATTTAGGTATCTTAAGAAGTCGATGGTCCTAGTTTGACCACTTACTTTAAACGTAGGATAAAGAAACATATCGCACAAAGTTCATGGTATCACTGTAATTAAATGTGCCAAATTAGGTTTTCTTACCTAAGTCCAAAATGAAAATATTTGAAAAATAATGAAAAAAAATAATATCTTTGAGGCCTCGTAGATGGCTTAGGAACCACTTTTGGATAGAGATAAGTTTAGTTAAATCGTCTTATTTTATTTCAGAGAATATGTGGTAGAGCGTTGTACAGACCATTCAGGGACACTCGTATATACACAAATGAGGGACGGATTAACTAGCATCGGTAGGGATAGGTAAAGGTTATTAGCGGAAAACATCATTAAGAAAGCAGGTGGCACAATTGGGATCTCAGTGGTATTAGTAAAAACGCAATTAAGGTGGATTAACAAATTCTAATAATACATTATCTAGAGGGCTTAAATCAAAATTTAACAATTTGGTTTTGTGTTTTTTCAACTCTATGGCCTCTAACATATTCTATTGACAATGTGCTGAATGTTTTAGTAATTTAACTTTATCTAATATAAATGTATGTCCTGTTTCTATTGCGTGGTTAGCTACCGCAGATTTATCCGGATTTTAAAGTCTGATATGTGCTGTGTGTTCTTTATACCTTGTTAAAATGTTACGTTGAGTTTGTCCAATGTAATTTTTTTCGCAATTATTACAATTAATAGAATAAACTCCTGATTTTTTCACGTCATCTATTCTATTAAAAGTACTACCTAGTATCATATTTAACTTGGTATTGACATAGTATGCTGGTTTTAGATTGAAAAGTTTGTATAGTTTGTTGAAGTGATGTGATTTTCATTTTCCGGGGTATAAATTAATCTAACGAATTTCGTTTCTATTTCGTAATTGTCTGTTAATTAATTTTTGCATCGTGTTTCTGTTATATCTCAAAATTTTACTTCATGCGGTATGCGA
The DNA here is from genome assembly GCA_932526585.2 of Philonthus cognatus. Lineage (NCBI taxonomy): Eukaryota > Metazoa > Arthropoda > Insecta > Coleoptera > Staphylinidae > Philonthus > Philonthus cognatus. Next base: position 20,180,801 of record OW052249.1, on the reverse strand, counting down.
AAAAAACGCCGATTTAACGTGAAATTCTCTTTAAGCAACTTGACAAGTGAAATAAGTTTAGTATGCTAATTATCAATTGTTTAGGTGATATAGAAAGTAATATGATGGACACATTACCATTTTTTTTAATATAATTGCAACTTTGAATCTGAATCTGAAAAATCTCTCCGATAATTCATCAAAATCCGACGTTCAATTGTTTTTTAACACGTTTTAGACTATCTAAAAATATAATTAAAATATTAATTATATATATAAAAAAAACATAATAACCTCTTATAATAATTTTTGAACACGTTTTAAACTACCTAAAAAATATATTCAAATTATAAATTATATTTACAAATAGTTAAAAAATAATTGAACATAACTTTTGACGTAATTATCTGAGATTATTAAGATTTTTCTTAGTAAAAACATTACTTACTAAATTTTATAAAATTTAAATTGCTTACAAAAATCACTATTTACTTGTATTTATTATCAAAAAAAAAAACAGATAAATGTAATAAATAAACTAACTGGTGAATTTAAATAAAATTTAAGAAAATTCTCAATACATGTTTGTTATTCTTAAGAAGTTATTAAAGATAGCAATACAGCTCGTCCGCTATATTACTACCTGGGTTGTTGCTGTAGCCTGGAACCCAGATAAGCTGAAGGTGTACCTTAGCTGCCAATTCATTCAATGCCTTCCGGCAGTCTGATACAACTTTCGAGGTGCTGCATAGACCTGTTAGAGCCTTAATCGCAGTATGGTTGTCGGTATGTGTATGGACCTGACCTAAAGCCTAATGGAACTTCTGCCATTAGGCTTTAGCCAGTCTGCAGCCGTCTTAATAGTCATCACCTTCCGCTGCAGAACTCTACAGTGGTTCAGCAGTCTGAAGGAGATGCAGAGGTGCAGGTTCTCACAGAAAACCCCACCCTCTGCATTATCATCACACTTAGATCCGTCCGAGAAGACGTTGAGTGAGCCTGTGTCTAGCAAACTGTCCTTCTCCTAGTCTATCCTAGTGGGTATTTGGGCAGAGAACATACTGCCGAAAGCAGGAATTGGTAGACAGCGGTCGATGTTCAAGGGGACACTAGCAAATTCCGGTGTCAGCCTGCTAATTGAGTTTAGTCTTACGGCAGTTGTTAGCGCGATCTGCTTGCCAAAGAGATCCGCGGGGATCAAGTTGCGGATCATTTCCAATGCCTCAGAAGATGATGTCTTAATAGCATCTGTGATCGTTAGGAACGTCATAATTTGCACCTTTCTGAATGCTTGCTGGTGGACCCTCTTTTTAAGCGCTGGCTACCAAATAAAAGCACCGTAGTAGAGTATAGGTCCAACCGCGGCTGTGTAGAGCCAGTAGGTGATGTTAGGTTGCATGCCCCATCTTTCACCTACCGCTTTGTTACAGGAATACAGCGCGACAGTCACCTTCAGTACTCTCTCTTGATTGTTTTGTTTCCAGCTTACGGTTTAGGGTTGTACCTAGATACCTAGCTTGTTCTTTGATTACTAGCTTAGATCCATTTAAGATTGGCAGTCTGAAGCTAGGAATTTTGTGCTTATTTGTAAAGAGGTCTAACTCAATTTTTTTAGGATTGACACCAAGGCAGCGCCTCGTACACCACTAGGCTAGTTGGCCTAATGCTTGTTGTATTAGTTGCGACATTACGTTCAAATGCTTACCTGAGATGGCTATAGCAACATCGTCAGCCTACGCAATTACCCTGCACCCTGAGTTTCCTGGTATCAGGAGTAACTCATTGAATGCCAGGTTATAGAGGAGAGGAGATTGGACCCCTTTCTGGCGGGTTCCACTATTAACCAGTCTCCTCATTCGATAGTTCCCTAGTTTTGAGGTGATGTTCCTTTCACGGAGCAACTTTCCTATGAGACCGCACACGGCTTTCTCTATTCCTGTTGCTATTAGAGCGGACTCAATGGCTTCAGGGAACACATTGTTAAACGCTCCCTCAATATCAAGAAAGGCCCCTAGTGTAAACTTCTCGTGTCTCATTGTTACTTCAATTTGGCTAACTAAAGAAAGTAGAGCCGTTTCTACAGATTTTCCTTCGGTATAAGCATGTTAAGAGGTTGACAACAGTTGGAGGTCTAAGCTCCCTCGTATGTAAACGTCAACTAGTCTTTCGAGCGTTTTAACCAAAAATGAGGATAATCTTATGGGCCTGTAATCCTTAGGGTTTTTATGGGAAATCTTAGTGGTGAAGACTACTTCCACTTCTTTCCACATCCTAGGAATGTAGGAACGCTTAAAACAAGCCACGAACATCGTTTCCAACCAGGGTATGACGATGTCCGGAGCTTCTTGTAGCTCGACAGGGCTGATTCCGTCAGGCCCGGCCGATTTGAAGGGTTTGAAGCTTTTGATGCTCCAAAATAGCCCCCCCCCCCGGAAAGTGGGAGTTGAACAGTAGTTCAAGAGTTTCCTTATAAGA